>BJCG01002193.1:0-61380 GCA_005406145.1 Prunus yedoensis
GCTTCACCTTTTCATGGATGCCAACATGTAACTTTTACCTCAGTTGTCATCTGACACATGCTTCTTATAAGCCTTTGTCTCCTCCTCAATGGCATATGGACCAAGAGGGGTATGTGGTGGTGTTTTTCTTATACACAACTAATTATCCAATTATAGGACAAGTTGGTGTTTGTGCAATCAAACCGGATAGTTCGTGTCATCTTGGACGTTTGAGTCAAGTATCTTCGAGATTGGGTTTGTGATGGTTATTTGAAATTCTGCAAAACGTAAATAGATTTGAATTTAGATTAATCTTCTACCAAGGACTTAGGGTCTTTAAGTCATGATGGTAGCTCCCACTATTTTTGGCAAATTTCATATCCCTCCTGAAATCCGAGAGTTTCCGTTGAAACTCTTAGTGGGGATGGGAGTCTCACTTCACATAGTTTTCCTCAACCAAACAGTTTGTTGGATTGCTATGTTACTAACGAGAGGGTACTCTTATCCAATCACATCATGAATGTGAATACCCATCACTATGGCCTCTAGAGAACTAGACCTCAACCTAACAGTTTGTTGGTTTCGTTCGTCTTAGTTAAGTTATTCCCATGCTTGTGGGTATAGGGTTTCAAGTATGACCTCAACCTAACAGTTTGTTGGCCACACTCGTTATCTATCCGCACTACATCAAGTATGTGTAATAGGCTTCCCTTGGATGGTTACAAGTACTGGATGTTGCCTCACTGAGGTCCAACAAGTGTAAATGTGCCACCTAATAAGAGACTACCACGGTGGAAGGCCACAAAATAGCATTCAAAGTGCATTTCGCTTATCAACTTAATATTGCTTTGAGGGTAGTTAAATTGGTCTCATTTTAATCAATTTTAATCCTATTAAAATTACTTATCTAATCTCATTAAATGGTTCCCAGTGCAATATATTAGTAGCACATAATACTCCCACTAAATGTTTTAGAAACCATTTGCTTGAAATAGTGGAAATACATGATACTACTAATTGATTAATTGTCATCATTACCGAACATTCCAATTGCATTGGGCTTGTAGGATGATTATGGACTTTCTTGTTGATCCAACACGAGCCACCATGTTGGATCATGTCTTGGATGGTGATTCATTTTAATTACGCGCGCATAAAAATAAATTAGGCATGAAAGCCATTTCATTATTACATAGCCAATCAAAATCGAATACATATCCAATAAGCGGCCAATCACATAGCTCAATTGTTTGGTCTAAGTCCATAACCATCCTTTAATTATTTAAACGCTTTAAACAATTAAACTAGCAATGTAAAACATGCTCTTGGGTTGCATACATATATATGGGTTTAATTCAAGTGGTAACCATATTCAAATAACATAAATTTACCATGGAGTGAAAACATTTTACTACAATAGTAAATGTAATTGTAGAAACCTTTTAGGCATAGTTACACTTATCATATATTGCAACTATCAAAACTATTCAACAATTAATAATGGATCCAAAGTTGATCCACTAGGGTGTGGGGTTAAAGCATGCATTTGTAAAATACAAAGTGGTGATCATGATTTTTCCAACAAGGTGAATAATCATGAATGTGACTAGGTAGGCCAACCACACTCACCAAAGTAATCAAAATTAATTTTAGTGTGGTAGGTAAATAATTAGTGATATGAATAAATTGATCAACTTTTGCATTTTATATCAAATCACCATAATTTACATCAAGATAGCCCCACACACTCACCAAAGTAATCTTATTAATTTTAGTGTGGTGGGTAAATGTTTATTGAGTGGAAACATTTTTGAAAAACTTTTAATTTTATAATAAAACATCATCATCATCTTTTGACCTATTTTGGTGGAAAATTCCACTAAACACAATCATCAAAATTAGCCACCTAACTTATGGATCAAAAAGATCCCATAACAAGAACATCAAGAACACCAAGAACATGCATATGAACTTATATGAATGTTCATGCTATTTCCGGAAAAATCCATATTCCATTTTAACATCTCATGCTCTTAATATCATATATTTCATGAAGTTAAAATCATGGGAGTTTTAATGCAAATATTCATATACATATATGAACACAAGAGAGCATCAATCATCAAAACACAAATCCGGAAATCCAAAATCCCAAACAACCCCTTTCACTCCATTTGATTTTTATTCAATCATATCAAAATAAATCAAGTATAACTATTATACTTTTAAATGAATTCACAACCCATATATGCATCTCTAAACCCCAAAAACATATCAAGTTCATGACCTATGGCTCTGATACCAATTGTAGGAATTTCAAAACATTTTTCCAAAGTTCATTTGAATATTAAACATGCATTTAATCAAATTAATCGCAGCGGAAGTCTAAGGTGGTTGTTTAAATTCAAAAACAAAACTTCTTCCAAGTATCTTAAGCCATGAACATTGATATGTTTTTCATAAATGAAAATTCAAGAGAAAGGATAAGATCTAATTACCCTTGAAGCAATTATATGAACCAATTTGTGTTTGGTCTTCTCTTGATGATTTCCTCTTTGTTGATCTCCTCTTTGATCTTTGATCTTTGCTCCTTAATCTTTCTCCTCCATGTGAGCCACAAAAGTATATGGCCTCTAAGTCTCCACACCAATGGAACCTTGAGATGAGAAGAAGTATCTTGAGAATACTTGGATGCTAGTGCAAGATTCTCAAGATTGGTTTCAATCTAAACCACTTTGAAAGATGAAAGTGTTTTCACTCTTGAAAACTCTCATTTTTCTCTCTTTGATCTCCCAAACCATTTGGTTGATGTTGGATTGTGTTTGTGTGTTAATGAGCTTATGGAAACAATTCCATACACATTACTTAAGCATTTTCGGCCAAACCCATT
Source organism: Prunus yedoensis (assembly GCA_005406145.1). NCBI lineage: Eukaryota > Viridiplantae > Streptophyta > Magnoliopsida > Rosales > Rosaceae > Prunus > Prunus yedoensis. The sequence goes on from BJCG01002193.1 coordinate 2,870, forward strand.
GGGCTTCCAAAATTGGGCCTTATGACACTTAAACCATAATATTTAGTAAGCCCTTGGGCTTGATACCCAACCATTTAGGCTTTCCGTTAACCATTAACGAGGCCCAAATGTTTTTACACGTAGTAAATCATCCACATCAAATCAATCAAATTGATTTCCTCATTCTCATTTGTATTACTCAAAGTTAACCATTTAAGGTGTGCGATCCATTATGTTCTAATTAGCAAGGCTGTGGGAAAATATAGAAATCTTTCTAACCAACTGGAATTAAAACCCCTTTTTAATTCTTCCTTTATTTGGATCGAAGATAGCAAGGTATGGGCTCGGGTGAGCGACTACTACAAAGCGAGCTACTGTGCCGGCTTGCGCTGGGAACAGCCCGATTGACGCGACGAGATTTATGCAGCCAAGGGTACGTACTCTTGTCCCGTCAAAAGCGTGCAGCACTTCGTGGTACAGGGAGAGTACCCGGGATCTTAATCCGAGCCGGTCGATTGTGGAGGCAAACAGGATGTTTACCGGACTTTCGTGCTCCAGCAGGACATGGGGAGCATCCTGCCGAGCTATGCCGGCTGTGATTACGAGGGGCTGATCGGACGCGCGGGGCCGGTAGTCGCTTGAGGGTTTGTGTCTGACTGTCGACTGGGGGAGGTAAGTGACGAGGGTATCTCCTCGGACGGACTCCCGCCTGAGGGCGGTTACGTAACAGTTTCGCCCTGAGACCTAGTCCCCTGCACGGTTCCTACTTCGTGGGGAGTTTGAAACTTCAGTGTGAGGGTACGATAACTGATGGTGAGGCTGAGCTCAGTGAGCGGGGGCCGACCCAAGATCACGTTGTACGCGGTCGGGTAGTCGACCACCACAAAGTTGGCGACGGTGTTGCCTGCCGCGGGTGACCACCTATGGTCAGGGTGAGGTGTATGTTTTCGAGGGGCTATACCTGTGCTCCTCCGAAGGCATAGAGTGGCGACGTTCTCTTGTCGAGCAAGGTTCGGTCGATCCCGAGCTGATCGAATTCTGGCGTGAAGATAATGTTGGAAGATAAGGTTCGGTCGATCCCGAGCTGATCGAATACAGTTATGACCAATGGGTCGCTGTGGGGCTATGAATATGGTCGTCGTCCGCGTGAAAAATGATGGGCTCGCCACCGCTCCGGGCCCGTTTGGACGAGTGCGCCGTGTCTATAGAAAGGGCGTGGCTCGCCTGTTGGCTGAGCGAACGGGTATATCGTTTCCTGGATCTGTTGGTGTTGCCCCTCGGAGAGGGTCTCCTCTGATCGTAGATATCAGTTTCGGGATATCGATGCCTGGGTCAACCCGCTGGGGGTCTCAATGGTCGTGCCGGGCGCTCTATGTACTCTCGGAGCTTGCCCCTCCTTACTAGGGCCTCGATCTCCTCCTTCAAATTGGTAACAGCCCGCTGTCGAGTGTCCGTCCGCTCGGGTTGGACTTGCAGTGCCGGGCCTCATCCCCTCTTCCCCAAATACTCGTTCCGGCCTTGGCTTAGGGAGGCAGCTCTTTCCCTACGATTGCTAGGATGGCCCCCTGATTGGTATTTAGGTGGGTGTAGCTCGAATAGTGTTCAGAGCGCCATTCCGTCAGTCAATGTGCCTGTGGGGTATGTTGTCTTTTTTCTGGGGATTTCCTCACCGCATGTCCTGGGTAGGACGAGGTGGGTCAGGCCCCGCATTTTGCCTCGTCAGGGCACCTGTTCAGGCCGTGTTGAGTTGTTCGGCCCGGCTGTAGCATGTGGCCTCTTGGAGAAGATCCTTGTACGTCTCAGGCGGATTTCGGGTGAGGTGGAAGAAAAAATCCCCGCCTTGGAGGCCTCCCATCAAGGCGTTGTGTGCGGTTGCCTCGTCACAACCCTCACAACGGGCATTTTGTTGTTGAAGCGGGTGACGTAATCCCGAAGGGATTCATTGGTTTCTTGTCGGACGGCTGAGAGGTCATTGGCGGTGTACAGCCAGTTTGATATGATCATGTATCTGTCCAGGAATGCTCGGTGCAGTTCAGCAAAAGAGTTGATGGATGTCGGGTTCAGCCACTTGAACTAATTTAGTGCCGCTCCCTTCAGGGTGGTCGGGAAGAGTCTGCACTTGGTGGCCTCGTTTTCTCCTCGGCCTTCCATAGCGTAGCGGAAACTGTCCAGGTGGTCATACGGGTCGGTGAGTTCTTCATAGAGGGCGATTTTAGGGGCCTTTGTGTCGCCGATTACGGCGGAGTCGATGAGTTCCTTGGAGTATGGGAGCGGGAGCTCGTCTTCGGAAAAAGATGGAACGAGCGGATTGCGGGTCCTTTCGACTTTACCGAGCTGGTCCCAAACGCTGCCCATTTCCCCTTTGATCATGGCCCTTACTGCTACTCTGAGGTCTGTTTCCTCACCGGTAAGGGCATCAGTTCTTACCAGGCTGTCCTTTTGCTCATGCAGACCGCCCTCGATGGGGGTGCTCGACTCCGGACTGGCATCCTCAGTGTTCTGGCTGAGCCCCTCGCTACTGGTTGGAAGGGTGTGTGCTGACGCCGATTCCTCGCCGAAAAGACGTCGTTCCACCCGTCTGGTACGGCTCGAGTCCCGAAGGGCTTTCTTTTGGGTCTTCCGTAAGTTGGCTCGGAGGCCAATCTGTTGTTCTTCTAACTGCTTGTTTTTTGTGTTGGAAGGTATTGTTTAGATCCTGCATGGTACTGGCGCTATTCAAAAGTAGTTCGACTTTAGTTTCGAGTGCGCTGATCCGCTGTTGTTCCGCCCTCCGACGCTTCATGTTTTTCTGGTCATGGGTGCCAGGGGTAGGGATCCCCTTCATCTTTCGGCTCAGCATACCAAGCAGTGGACTAGCTTCGATACGTGACCTTTGAGTGTGGTTTCCCACAAACTGCACCAAATGTTTAATCCCGCTATTACAGTGATGGGATCAAGCTGAAGTAATGAGAGTTTGTTTATTTAAGTTGAATAGTGCACCATGCATCCGTCCTCTCTTACAAAAACCTCCCCTTCTATTTATAGGGAAAGTGAGACAACATGATTTACGAGCCGGCCATCGCGGCTCAGAGCCGAGTCACTTACATCACATCAGATCTGTCAGAGGGATATGGCCGGGATTCACTCTGCCTTTCTGCTGAGGGTGACTCCTTTCACTTCCACTAGGGGCGAGCAGACAGAAGTAGCCTTTCCTGCCAAGAATGGCACCTGTCCATCTGGAGAGGAGGAGGTCTGCATGGCCAAACACCTGGCTTCTGAGGGGACAAGGCACGTGTTACAAGGTCAGGCGGGTCGGCAGTCAGAGGGGGTCTGTTAGTTTGACGGGTTTGCGTAGGTGTCATATGAGGGCCACGTGTCGACATTCTATTGGTGGATGGGCTCGGCATATACCGAGCGTCAACACAACTCATAAACGCTAGAAACGTTGGCAAGACCCAGAAGCTTGTACACCGGAATGGTAGACCCCAAGGCCGAGCCAATACGGCGTAGCCGTTGATCGGAGTAAGATCGTACACATTCAGATAAACCGGCACTTTCCCAATCTTCTTCTTCCTGGCAGCAACCAACACCATCCTACACAGCATTTTGCGCCGGCTCTATAAGCTTACCATAGAACCGGCTTCAGAAGAGGGCACCTTATCAATACCATTCGATTAGCGTAGGGTTCCCGTTTCTCTCAATTTTTTCCGTCGACTCCATCTCCTCTCTCATTTTCTCTGTCGTCGACTCCATCTCCTCCTCTCCTCTCAGCCATCGTCGCTGGCCAGCTTCTCAGCTTCTCAGCCTCCTTTTCTCTCTCTCATCCTGAACATCGTTGCAAGTCTATATCCTGAACGTTCCTTCTCTCTCTCTCTCTCTCTCTCTCTCTCTCTCTCTCTCTCTCATCCCAGTCTCCTTCTCTCACGGCGTATCTGGCCTTCGCTAGCGCCTTCAGAAACATAGCCTTTTTCTTCCAAAACCAACCTTACACGTCTGAGACACTTCCCAAGTCGCCCATGGAAGCTAACATCCTCAGAATCCTCAGAAACGAGGAAGAGTACCAGTCCGAGTATGCGCCTCCTCAACAGGTCAGTCATCATCCTCCTAATTTTGTTTTTGTTTGTTTTCTTTTAATTTTTGCTCTGTTTTGATCTTCTAAGAAAATGCGACTATTTTTATTAGCTTGATTGAGTGGGTCTTTGTGATTTCTCAAGTTCGATTTAAGTGTATTCATATTTGACATTTTGAAGTGTTGATTGTAATCTGTGTTCCTATTTTGTGCTGGAAATAAGAACAATTGATAACAGCGTCCCTCGAAATTCAATTCATTTACGGTGCAAGATCGGCCAGTTGAGATGTGGATGACAGTGAGGGAATTTGGAGACACGGAAGATATTAAAATTGACGTTACTATGTTTGATGAGTATGACACTGTTCCCAAGGACTGGAGATGACAGCTCTGGGGAGATGTGATATTTCCGGGGGATGGCTCCAATGATCTGGAGGTTCTGTGCTCGGGCCTGGCAGATCGTCTAGAGGTTCAGAAAGTTTAGTTCTTCATCATGATAGAATGCCTGCTAAGCTGTATATGGGTCTTGATTTCGGGTATGTCTTCCACATTCTATTGTGTTTTAGATTGTAAAATCACTGTTTAAGTTTTTCCAGCAAGTGTACGAAGCAAAGAATGAATGAATGTTTGTTAGTTGTATGAGTTTGGTGGTGTGACTTGTTTGCGGCTTCTGTGTTTTTGACAGGAGTTTGAAGAGAACGATTCAAAAGAGGTTTATTGACTAAGGGTTGTGAATGATGACATTTCTGTTTCGTGCATCAATATATGATGAACAAGGATAGCTAGAACTTTTCAAATGGTTGGGGAAGGTCAAGTCGTTTCTGGAAAAATAGAGTGGTGCATGTCTGTTGCCTCCCTCAGATTTAGATTTGTGGTCATTCATTTGTTCTTCTTCCTTGAAGAAAGTTGCCATTGATTAGAAGTAAGTTTCTGCCTAAGTTAATCATGTGCATGCTTTATATTATAAGAAAGCATGCCTTCAAAATCAGGTCAGCAACTTTGTCTGTCTTATAGCCTTAAGATGCTTCTGATTGATTGTATGGAATTACCCCAAGCAAAGTGATGGGAAATTAGGATTTGTGATGGTATGCAGTTTTGTGCAGTGTTTACCCCCAAGCTATATATGGTTAGCAATTTTCCAAGAGTGACGACCAAGAAGAGTAAACTGGATTTAAGATTCGTTTTGAAGACTACAATTTTCCTTTTTCGCCACTGCAATTAAAAATTATTCCAAGAAAAATGTCTCATGCAGAAGAGAATATAGTGTTACAGCAAGAAATTAATCTAAGGGACAAGCTATACTGGAAATTTTCTCTGAAGAGGGCGGATGAGGTGAAGCGGGGCGGGGTTTTGGGTTCGGAGCGTGGTGGATAACCCTCAGAGGGCGGATGCTGCATTGAGGAATCACATTGTGGATATGATGGATCACAGGAGAGCTGAGTGTTTTGATGCTGTGTCGGATGATTCAGATTTCGTGGATGTTGTGATGGAGGCCAAGCTGAGATGTCTCAAGACGGTGGTTGTGGGGGATTTTGGCGACGGGGCTCTGAAGAGGGTTGCAGATTCGGGGTTTTCTTGGAACGAAATTCTAATTGGGAAGGTGAAGGAGGAGGCGGTGTCGGTTTTGGGGAAATGGAAAGACCGCGATGTGTTGAAGAGATTGGAGTAGACATACAAGCCAGATGAGGACCAAAGTGTGCAATAGTGGGATGATGAGATTGATGTTGAAGCGAAGAGGAGGAAATTGAGGTATTGTTGGTGGTGGAGTGAATGACAATTTAGGGAAGGGTGACAGTGGCATGATGGTGGAGCTTGACTTTGATGCTGATGCCTCCAAACGTTGACCTTTTGGCGATAGGGAACCAAAATCAGCACAAAATCAGAAGCTTACCCATTTGTTAAAGAGAACCAATGGCATTCAACGCCACCGAAATCCTCCGCTGCAACTGCGGAAAGCAATCTCAAGCCTTTTTCTTCCAAAACAGACCTTACGTGTCTAAGACACTTCCCAAGTCGCCCATGGAAGCTAACATCCTCAGAATCCTCAGAAACGAGGAAGAGTACCAGTCCAAGTATGCGCCTTCTCAACAGGTCATTCATCATCCTCCTAATTTTTGTTTTAGTTTGTTTTCCTGTTAATTTTTGCTCTGTTTGGATTCTAAGAAAATACAACTATTTTATTAGCTTGATTGAGTGGGTCTTTGTGATTTCTCAATTTCGATTTAAGTGTATTCATATTTGACATTTTGAAGTGTTGATTGTAATCCGTGTTCCATTTTGTGCCGGAAATAATAACAATTGATAACAGCCTCCCTCAAAAATTCAATTCATTTACAGTACAAGATCGGCCAATTGAGCTGTGGATGACAGTGAGAGGGAAATTTGGAGACACGGAAGATGTTAAAATTGAAGTTACTATGTTTGATGGGTATGAAACTGTTCCCAAGACTGGAGAGTACAGCTCTGGGATGACGTGTGTCTTCACCTCAGTATGCTTGTTGATATTTCCAAGGGGGATGGCTCCAATGATCTGGAGTTTTCTGTGCTCGGCCTGGCTAGATCGTCTAGAGGTTCAGAAAGTTTATGTTTTTCATCATGATAGAATGCCGGCTAAGCCGTATATGGGACTTGATTTCGGGTATGTCTTCCGCATTCTATTTTGTTTTAGATTGTGTTGACACCGTAACTAACCGAGCAACTAGCTAAGCAAGATTAGCCACGTGCCATGCTTAGAGAGGTCATCACCTTCGCCAAAAGAAGCCTTGCCACATGTCACCACTAGGGGCAATGTCAAGAGTCCCATATTAGAAGACTACAAGAGTGGAAACTCCCCCTCACCTATAAAAGAAGACTGCTCTCTTCTTGGAAAGGGACCCTATCGGATCCGATGCGAGCCTATCCTAGGCTGGGCTCTCTCTTCAGGACTCTCCTGCTAGCCTGGCCTTCGGGTCCTAGCCTTCGGGTCCTAGGTCTCTGGACCCGGGGACTTGACCCCTGGGCTTTTAGATTTCTAGCTTTATACCTTAGGCCCTAGGCCTTTCTTCCATTTATCTTTGGGTCTAACCACCTTGTACAAATGTAAACATTATCATAATGAGAACATCTTCTCCGTAGACGTAGCCCATTCATTAAGGGTGAACCACGTATATCTTGTCTTTTGTATATTTATCGCGTTGGCCAAGTCCTCACATACATGCTGAAGGTCCTCACCTTCACCCATCATCCATCACACCTCATCACTAAGTTGGACTCAATTTTGGCCAAACCATTTTGAGTATCAACAGATTGTAAATCCACTGTTTAAGTTTTTCCAGCAAGTGTATGAAGCACAAAGAATGAATGTTTGTTAGTTGTTTGAGTTTGGTGGTGTGACTTGTTTGCGGCTTCTGTGTTTTTCACAGGAGTTTGAAGAGAACGATTTAAAAGAGGCTTATTGACTGAGGGTTGTGAATGATGACATTTCTGTTTCGTGCATCAATATATGACGGACAAGGATAGCATAGAACTTTTCAAATGGTTGGGGAAGGTCAAGTCGTTTCTGGAAAAATAGAATGGTACATGTCTGTTGCCTCCCTCGGATTTAGATTTGGGGTCATTCATTTGTTCTTCTTCCTTGAAGAAAGTTGCCATTGATTAGAAGTAAGGTTCTGCCTGTTGTGTCGGATTCACTGCACCAAAAATAGATTCAGCTGCATCCTCAACTTGTGATACTCGCAAGTGCACGAGCCGTTCGGTAGTATAGCATATGTAAGTGCGAGGTCGATCCACCGAGGATTGGTGATTGAATGATCCAATTTGTTTCCCCTACACAAAACAGAAATGAAAAAGAAAATAAATAAAACAATAAAAAGGAAATAACTCAAGCAAATAAGTTCCCAAGTTCAATTAGATTAACGGATTGATTCTAGCTAAAGTATGATTAGGCCATGGTGTCTGGTTCTAACCTTGTGTTCCTAATTCCCTAATTTGATAATTTGTTGTCTAACCTAAAATTAAGCATTAGGAACCCATTAAGCATAGAAGAACATTTAAACAACCAAGTATGTATTCTAATCCCTGTTGTCGAATGTCCATACATACTCTTCCTATTCATAGTTCAATTCGAATTAAAGCATGGTGTCTACTCTTAATTCAACCAAGATAGCTAACATGCAAGCCTAAATGGTGATCAATCATTCAAACTAGCATATTAACTTATAAGCATAATGAATAAGAACAAAAACGATAACTGAAACTTGGAAACTAATTAAACTTGAATACTAAAGAAAGAATGTACATTACAATAAAATTAAGGAAGAACTTGAAAACTTGAAGGAAAATTTAGTAAAATCATTCTACTACAACAATTGACAACTTGAAACTAAACTAAGAGAATTTGAGGGAGAGAAGGGAAGGGAGCTCTAGAGAAGTGTTTGAGAGCTCCCCCCCTTGGGGTGTATTTTGAAGCTTGAAGGCTTCTCTATTTATAGAGCTAAGAGGGAGGAACATTATGATGAATTCCCACACCATCCTTCATCATTTGCTGCACCTCAAGCTTTCCTCACATGGGTTCAAAGGTGATCAGTTGTGGCTGCCCATTTGCTGCCAACCCATGTGGTCTTCTTTTGCTGCCAACCCATGTGATTGCCTTTTGGTTGCTGAAAAAACGAGGTTTCTGAACCAGACTTGGTGTAGGAAGGCCACAGGTTTCAAAACGTATCCAATGGAGCTGAAATTTGGATATGTTATACTAGACACCCATTGGAACAACTTCTATGAAGAAAGTATTCGCATCGGAGCAGTAGAAGTATACGTTTTGGCCACTGCAAGTTGGCTACCGAAAACAGGGACTGGAATTGACTTCATTTCATTTCATTTCATTCTTTTGCTTCACATGCATGCACATGCTTCTCTTTAGTAGCTCAAAAGCTGATCTCCAGCTCCAAAGTGATCTGCCAATTCAATTCCCATGCTCAAAGGCTGAAGCAAAATGCCTCTCATCATTCCTCCTTCTTCTCTCTCTCCTTTCCACCATGGCACTTTAACCTTTGTCTCTTCCTTGTCCCTTTGCCATGATGTATTTTTGTCTTCACAAATATGCTCTTGCTTTCTCTTAATAGCTGGAATGCCTCCCTACTTCACTCATTATGTTGAGTACAAATTCAGTTACAGCTAGGGAGAGGCACATGGCTAAAAGGAGGCACATGGTAAAAAGCTGGCAGCTGCAAATCCTCCTGAGCAAGGTTGAGTGTTGGACGGGCTAAGCACTCCACAAATGTCCAATTGGGCTGAAATTTGGATATGTTGTACTAGACACCCATTGGAACAAGTTCATGAAGATCTTCACCTCATCCAAGCCCCAGAGAATGCTGATCCAAGGCAAAGAAGTTGACCTACGAAACTGGGCTGGAAATGGGCTGTAGCCAAAATTAGTTTGTCTTTAAGCTTATATTCCTCTTATGCCAATCAGCCCTTAACATGCATGGATTGCATCAAATGTGATCTCTTGCTTTCTTAACCTACAAAACACACAAACATAGGTAAGTGACTCAAAATAAAGAGAAACTAAGCAAAATCACTAAGTAAAGAAGGCATGCAAGTGTATGAAATTATGGACTTATCAAAACAGAAAATGAATTAAAAGCACAAGTTTAACTCAATAACATAACCAAATCATAAGCTAGAAGGGTACAAAATGATATACAATTATGAACCGATCAAATACCCCCAAACCTAGATTTTGCTAGTCCTCGAGCAAAACAACACAAAACAAAGTTAAAAACAAAACAAGAAGTTAACTAAACACTTCCGTAGGTAACTCGATTGCATTGAGCGTATGCAACAAGCCTTTAAACCTCTAGGCATCCCTAGTAGGAGGAGTTGTGTCTCCTGAGGGTTTAACAGAAACGATACCCACAACGTTTTACTAACTCTACAAAACAAGTGGTTAGAAAACTTATTAGATTTGTTAGTCTTAAGCAAAATAAAAGAAACACAAAAACCAAAACAAAATAATTACAAAAACAAACAAAAATAAATTTTTTTTTAAAAAAAAATAAAAAAAATAAAAAAAATAATTATAAAAAAAAGTAAAAATAAAACTCAAACAATCTTTCCGAACATTTTCTGAAAGAAATGGACTCATGCACATAACTCAAAAGTTTAACAATAAAAACTCAGTTTTAGACATTATTTACAAGGCGGCACGTTAAAAACACAACATGCTCCAAGTGTAGTAGTGTGATAGCCAAATGCAACAAATTCCCCAATCTTAGTTTCCACACAATTTCAAAAATCATACCAAGCACAAATGCAATTTCAAATCTCACCAAAGTTGTCCTCTCACAAATGAATCACTCAGAAGAGGGTTACAATGCAACACTCAGTTATAAACATGAGATTAGAGTAAATCATATGGGACTTAACTCAAAATAGGAAGATGAAGAACTTGCATTAATATGATCTCAAGAAGGATGCCAAACACTTAAAAATAAGAAAATGCATGCAATTCAACCATATGACATTTAAGATCAATTTAGGTCTTTATTATAGGTTGTAATGGGCCAAGGGTGTAAGGTGAGTGAGAAATGAAAGGTATGGATAAACAAAGTCCAAGGAACTCAAAATATAAGAGCATATAACAATTGTTTTACAAAGACTTTCGAATCATCACAACGAGAATTTTTCTTTACTGATCAAAACTCCTTATACCTTCATTTACAATGGTTTACACTCCTTTCCAAACAATTATTTTTGAAGGCCCAAAAATGAAATTCAATCAACCACCATTTAATCACACTTTTTTTTTCTTTTCTTTCCCCAATTGAGTGAAGTTCCTTTTTTTTTTTTTTTTTTTTTTTTTTCTTTAAGTAATATCCCTTCCCAAAACTTAGCATGAAAAAACACATCTAAATTAAAGCTCATGAGTTCCTTAAAAAGGTTAAATTTTTGTTTTTCGGGCTAAAGCTAGGAATTGCACTTGGTTAAAATGAAAGAAAAGGTTTACATGTAGGCTCAAAATGTTAACAACGGAAATCATGCTTAAGCATGCATAAGGTTAACTTGAAAGGCACAAACGGTCCAAAGAAGGGCCTTAATATCATTTCTTAAATGTCATGAAATCAAATTGCATAAGAATGAATGACTTTTAAGTGTTCAACCAAATCAATGAATATGAGATCAAACAATAACTTTGATGACAAGAAAATAAGAGTATGTGTATAACACTCATGAAATGAAGCACAAGGCTCAAAAGCTCACATTATATGGTTATATAAGTCTAATTTATGCTTGATACAATTCTTTGGGTCATGCAAATCCTTTAATTGGACAATTATGAAACAAATGGCAAGTGCAAAGAAGGTTTCAAACATATCATGCTAGAACGATGCCAAATTTATTTATTTAATTTTTTGAAATAAAAATTTACAAGGAAAAAATAATAAATAATAAATAAATAAATTCAATTTTCATTTAAGTCATGCAAACATTTATCACAATCTCATCATAAGTGTTCGGAAAGTGACTCAAAAACAAATAAGACTCAAAATAAATAAAAAAGAAAAAACAAAGCAAAATTTATTTTTTTTAAAAAAAATTTTAATACAATTTTTTTTTTTTTAAAGAAAACAAGTTTACTTGCAAACTCCAATACCCCCCAAACCTAGAAATGAACATTGTCCTCAATGTTTAAAATTAGGAACAAACAATGTATAACAAGAAATGAACGGTACTAAAGTAAATATAAATCAAAAACTAAAGAAAATAAATAAATAAACACAAATAAAATAAAATAAAATAAAAATAATTACAAAACAAACAAAACAAATAAATAAATAAAAAATAAAATAATAACGAACAGTAAAACACTCAAAACAGTAAGCCCTAAACAAACAGTCTTACGCAAACCAAACCTAAATGATTGAAAGCCCAACCCAAAAGAAATTAACCACACTTTGAAACCTAAAACGGTGAAAACCCGACCGGCAAAGAAATCCGAAGCCCACACGTTTGTTATTATTTTTATTTTTATTTTTTAATTTAATGAAACGTGAATTTGGGAGTGCGAAGGCGGGGATTTATGAAAAGAAAGAGTGTGGTCCCTGCTGCCTCGGTTCCTAGAACGTGACAGGCAAAAGGACGTGAGGGACGTGTCGGCCCGCAGAGGCCGCTTTCACATCCCCAAGCCAGACTTATTGGCCTCTTGGGTGAAGCGGGACGACTTTTTCACTTTGAAGGTGGTGAAAGGTGAAAATGCAATTAAGTGGAGTTGGGAAATGGGGTGCGGCGACATATAGAGATAAGCCGTAAGGCTGCACAGAACTTAGAACCACAGTGGCTAGGGTTAGCAAAACTAAGTCTATAAAAAGTAAAAAGAAAGGGTAAAAAAACACAAACTCAGAAACACAAAAAGAGAAAAGAAAGAAAGAAGAAAAGCGAGTGAGAAATCAAATGGCCTCTTCCTACCCATTTTCGTTGGATCTCAACCTAGCTCCACCGACTCAGACATGGGGTCAAGCAGCGGCACCAGTATGGATGCCCTACTTTGCCTCCGCAAGGGGGCCTGTGACAGTAGCTGACTCACTACTCCTGGACAACGATGTTGCCATTGGAGTGGGCAGAAATTTAGTGACTCCTAAAGATATACGTGTGTTTGGGACAAGGGATGACAATCGGGTCGCGAGTGATGCCATGGCACTGAGCGTGCAGAGTGCAGCATGTGTCGCAAGTTTAGGTCATCGCCTACTTGCGAAGTCCCATGAGGTAGAGGTGCTGAAAGGTCAGTTGGCGGCGGAGCGAAGTATGGTTGAAGAGTGCCAGACTGCTATAAAAAGCTTGAAAAGGGAGAGGTCAAGGATAGTGGAGGTGAATCGACACCAGCTAGAAGTATTGCGGGACGAGAATAGAAACCTATCAAAGATGGTAGAGTTGTACTCTCGCGACATGCGAAAGCAGCTGGAGGACCTAGACCGACCGGGTAACGCAAGCAAGTAGATCGCGAGAGTAATTACGCTCAAGCTAAGATTGCGATCTTTGGGAGCTCAAGTGGTGAGCCCCAAGAGGCTGTGCATGAAGCCCAGGAAGAGGACAGCCAGAGGGCCAAACTCAAAGCTCCAATGGTCGAGACACCGAGCACTGTGAAGAAATGACTTCTACTGCTAATTGTTGTTTTTATTTGATTTTTTGTTGTTTTTGCTTTTTGGTTATTTGTTTCGGAAATAAAATAGTAAAGTTGCAGAAGGAAAAGAAAACGGAAAAGAAAGTACACTTCCCAAACTTAAATCAAACGAGACGACAAACGGAAATGGAAGCACAGTTCCCTAACTAAAATAAAATAAAGATGATAGCCGAAAGGTAAAGGCAAAAAAACACAAAGCTCTAGAAAATGAAAGTAACGGGCAAAACAATAAAACACCAGAAAACACGGAAAAAAGAAAAGTAAAGTGAAAGTAAAGGTGCTCCCCCCTTGAAGCGATTAGGTCGAGCATGCCCGGGAAATCCGAAATGGTGTTGGCGCTCTCTCATCAGCATATGCCTATTTAAACCACGCCTTTGCAAGCGGATGATACCCAGCATTTCTTCTTGCAAACTCAAGGAAAAACATCAAAAATCCAAAAACAAAAAAATGGCATCCTCATGCACTCACCTTGATGATCTCAACCTTGAACTATCCCTTGCACCTTCGAATGCCAAGAAAAGGGCTCGTCCAAACACTGTCTTCCCAAACTCTACATATCATCACGGCACGGCCTCAAACTTTGCTGAGGCAATACCGAACCTTTCTGAGGCAATGCCGAACAGATCAGTGCTGATGGGAACATTGATTGGCAGTATAAACTCACTCCGGCAGATCATCTGCACGTGGCACGTAGGTCTGACAAGATGGCGGTGGATGAGTCCCACGATCTCACTGTGCTCCAGGCGGTCTCGTCTACCAATCTGGGCATGCGACTACTGGCGAGGACACGGGAGTGTGCCACTCTGAGCGAGGAAGTGGCTTCCTTGAAGGCTATGGTGGCGGACTTGCAGAAGCGGCTCTACTGTACCACTCAGCATGTGGAGCCTGCAGAGAAAAAATGATGATCATGTAGAGCTGCTGCAGATTCTACAAGTGCGAGACAATAGAGGCAGCCATGATGATGAAGAAGATGAAGAAGATGAAGAAGAAGAAGAAGAAGATGAAGAAAAAAAAAGAAGAAGTTGTTTTTTTTTAATTATTTATTTTACTTGAATGTTTTTGTTTTTGTTTTTTTTTTTGGTTTTTTTTTTGTTTGTTTTTAATGCAGCGTTTGAAATAAAAGTGTGTTTTAACACTCAGAAATAAACCAACTAACCATACCACAAAACAAAAAACAAACAAAAATAAAATAAAAACAACGACTAAACAAAATAAATACAAAAACTAACTTAACAAAACAAAACAAAAACAAAACAAAAACAAAGACTAAACAGAAAAGAAAAAAAAGAAATAAAAAAAAACTTAATTTAAAAACACATGAATATACAAGCAACTCGCGGATAACCAGTTAAGGGCCTCAGAAAACACAGCCAGGGGATCCGGGAAGGTTGGAGGGGTCACAATGGTCCCGCTTAAAACCCAAACTTCTTAGACACCGAAGTGTCGCCTATAGAACTCCTAGACACTGTATTGACGAAGGTGCTCACTGGAGTTACCATAAGTTAGCTTATATGAAAAATCTTTACTTTTTAAATTTTTTTTTTTTTTTTATAAAAAGAAACAAAAACAAATTAAGATAAAATGAAACTACAAATCATAAACGAAAATGAAATAAGTACTCTAAACAAACTCAAACAAACGAAATAAATTGTTGTACTAAAAGAAACAAACCAAGAAACCAAAGAAAAACACAAACAGCACTTTCTATCACCTATTTATCACCCTTTGGACAGAATCGTTTCTCTGTTTTTCAGCTTCGACCTGTGTTCAGTTTTAGGCTATAACTTTCCAACCGCAAGTCCAAATTTCACGTTATTTATATGGTTGGATCAGCACAGAAAAACAAAGAACCCACCGCGGACCAAAAGGCAAAAACAATAACAGAAATAAACAGAATTCAAAGAAGAGAAAGGATTGAAATGCTTCCCCTTGAAGCGATTAGGTCGAGCATGGATGCACTTGGAGGTCGCGACTTCTCCCATTACTCCACGCTTCCCATTCATATGATTGAGGTTGCCATCTCTCTCCATTTTTATTAAGCTTTCATAAATTGCTAAAACCAACACACAAACTTGAAATTGAATTAAAAGGATTAGGAATGAACAATAGAGAACTAAGTAGACTTTAAACATTATAAATAAAAGAAAAATCAACACACATCCAATTCCATGCTTCAAAGCAACAAGCACCAATGGGTTGTGTAAGCTGGGACTTAAACCCAGTTCTCTTGCTTGTTTAAGCAATTGTCCTTGTCCGTTGGACTACAAACACAACTTGTCCATTAACGCCATTAACTTTAAAACAAGAAATTGTCTAGAAAAACATGAAAATGAAAAATAAAAATAAAACAAGTAGGGAAAAGAAATAGAACCAACCTATGTTGCCAATCCCCGGCAACGGCGCCAAAAACTTGTTGTGTCGGATTCACTGCACCAAAAATAGATTCAGCTGCATCCTCAACTTGTGATACTCGCAAGTGCACGAGCCGTTCGGTAGTATAGCATATGTAAGTGCGAGGTCGATCCCACGAGGATTGGTGATTGAATGATCCAATTTGTTTCCCCTACACAAAACAGAAATGAAAAAGAAATAAATAAAACAATAAAAAGGAAATAACTCAAGCAAATAAGTTCCCAAGTTCAATTAGATTAACGGATTGATTCTAGCTAAAGTATGATTAGGCCATGGTGTCTGGTTCTAACCTTGTGTTCCTAATTCCCTAATTTGATAATTTGTTGTCTAACCTAAAATTAAGCATTAGGAACCCATTAAGCATAGAAGAACATTTTAAACAACCAAGTATGTATCTAATCCCTGTTGTCGAATGTCCATACATACTCTTCCTATTCATAGTTCAATTCGAATTAAAGCATGGTGTCTACTCTTAATTCAAACCAAGATAGCTAACATGCAAGCCTAAATGGTGATCAATCATTCAAACTAGCATATTAACTTATAAGGCATAATGAATAAGAACAAAAACGATAACTGAAACTTGGAAACTAATTAAACTTGAATACTAAAGAAAGAATGTACATTACAAATAAAATTAAGGAAGAACTTGAAAACTTGAAGGAAAATTTAGTAAAATCATTCTACTACAACAATTGACAACTTGAAACTAAACTAAGAGAATTTGAGGGAGAGAAGGGAAGGGAGCTCTAGAGAAGTGTTTGAGAGCTCCCCCCCCTTGGGGTGTATTTTGAAGCTTGAAGGCTTCTCTATTTATAGAGCTAAGAGGGAGGAACATTATGATGAATTCCCACACCATCCTTCATCATTTGCTGCACCTCAAGCTTTCCTCACATGGGTTCAAAGGTGATCAGTTGTGGCTGCCCATTTGCTGCCAACCCATGTGGTCTTCTTTTGCTGCCAACCCATGTGATTGCCTTTTGGTTGCTGAAAAAACGAGTTTTCTGAACCAGACTTGGTGTAGGAAGGCCACAGGTTTCAAAACGTATCCAATGGAGCTGAAATTTGGATATGTTATACTAGACACCCATTGGAACAACTTCTATGAAGAAAGTATTCGCATCGGAGCAGTAGAAGTATACGTTTTGGCCACTGCAAGTTGGCTACCGAAACAGGGACTGGAATTGACTTCATTTCATTTCATTCATTCTTTTGCTTCACATGCATGCACATGCTTCTCTTTAGTAGCTCAAAAGCTGATCTCCAGCTCCAAAGTGATCTGCCAATTCAATTCCCATGCTCAAAGGCTGAAGCAAAATGCCTCTCATCATTCCTCCTTCTTCTCTCTCTCCTTTCCACCATGGCACTTTAACCTTTGTCTCTTCCTTGTCCCCTTTGCCATGATGTATTTTTGTCTTCACAAATATGCTCTTGCTTTCTCTTTAATAGCTGGAATGCCTCCCTACTTCACTCATTATGTTGAGTACAAATTCAGTTACAGCTAGGGAGAGGCACATGGCTAAAAGGAGGCACATGGTAAAAAGCTGGCAGCTGCAAATCCTCCTGAGCAAGGTTGAGTGTTGGACGGGCTAAGCACTCCACAAATGTCCAATTGGGCTGAAATTTGGATATGTTGTACTAGACACCCATTGGAACAAGTTTCATGAAGATCTTCACCTCATCCAAGCCCCAGAGAATGCTGATCCAAGGCAAAGAAGTTGACCTACGAAACTGGGCTGGAAATGGGCTGTAGCCAAAATTAGTTTGTCTTTAAGCTTATATTCCTCTTATGCCAATCAGCCCTTAACATGCATGGATTGCATCAAATGTGATCTCTTGCTTTCTTAACCTACAAAACACACAAACATAGGTAAGTGACTCAAATAAAGAGAAACTAAGCAAAATCACTAAGTAAAGAAGGCATGCAAGTGTATGAAATTATGGACTTATCAAAACAGAAAATGAATTACAAGCACAAGTTTAACTCAATAACATAACCAAATCATAAGCTAGAAGGGTACAAAATGATATACAATTATGAACCGATCACTGCCTAAGTTAATCATGTGCAGGCTTTATATTATATGAAAGCATGCCTTCAAAATCAGGTCAGCAACTCTGTCTGTCTTGTAGCCTTAAGATGCTTCTGATTGATTGTATGGAATTACCCCAAGCAAAGTGATGGGAAATTAGGATTTGTGATGGTATGCAGTTTTGTGCAGTGTTTGCTCCAAGCTATATATGGTTAGCAATTTCCAAGAGTGACGACCAAGAAGAGGAAACTGGATCTAATCTTGAGGACAAACTATACTGAACATTTCTCTAAATATTTTTGTCCAGAAAAACTGTAATGTTATTAACACAAGACACTAATATTTTTAATACAAACTAATACAAGAAACTTAATCCAAAAACGTGTAGTGCTCTACAATAATGCGTTAGAATACTGTTTGATGACAAAGTTAAATTCCATTTACAGAGTTGGCCTTGCCATAAGTGATTGTTTAGCAGAAACTGGATTTTTGCTGCGATTAAATGATGCAGCCTGACAAAGAACTCAGATGGGATGTTCTAGAATTGTGAAGACATGTCATTATCTCTCCTCCCAATCAAAATACTCCATCTCTTGCATTTGCCAACAAGAACTTTGAGAAGAACAGGCAGCAATAAGAAATAGCACCCATTTCACCATCAATCATCCCTGTTTCGACCTCGACCAATTCCTTACTGAAGCTTTGCTTCTCAAGTTCATCAGGGATTCAATTGCCAGCTCCGAACATGTTGCCAGTTTTTTACCCAAATAAAAAACATGTTCTCAGGTGCAACTTGCAACAACAGGGGCATCAGAGGCTTCAAGATCTGATTTCGTCACCATTCACCTGCAGGTGTTGCAATCTTCAAAATGTTTACAAATCTCTATGTAACTCATGAATGTCCATTGCACTTGTTATATCTAGAAAGGTTCATTGACTCAGCAGAGACACTTGAAGGCTGATTTTCTGTCTGAAATGATGATGACTTGAGCGATGCCATGTGTGAACATATTTGATCTGTTCCTACTAGTCCAAATTAGAAACAACAAATTAATCGTAATAGGAGTCTAAATGAACCTTAGAAAAAGGCGTTTACCACGAATTATACAGCTAACCTAATCCTTGTTCAAGTCCAGGAAAGATTTAATTAAGCATCCAACAGAATGAAGCAAAGGACAATAAATGAAAATAAATTACCAGAAAAAACAGTCCATCTCAATTGAGTGGTCAAAACAATAACAAACCAGTGACATGACAATAATAACCAGTGGATCAACAGTCAAAACAGTAATAACACAAAGATGATACTTGATGTCTTACGATAAGAGGCACTTCCAGCATCCAACAGAACCATGTTTCAGACTCTTTGTGTAGATCAATCTGTTAATTTTCCGCTGCGCTTAAGATATCTCGAAAAATCCATTTTCAGTCTGAAATGCTGATGATGTGACGCATGCAATGTATGAACCTGCTTAGTCTGATCCTACAAATCCAAATTGGAATTGATGTTAATAGGATTTTAAATGAATAAGCAATGAAAAGTTAATTATTTTACATCTTGCTGACAATTAATCTATGAACCCCTCCGCCACACCCCTCTCCTTTCAAATCATCAAAGACCCTTCTATCCCTATCCAACAAAACAACGAAGTAAATTGTCATTACATCACATCTCCCCAAACCATATAGCCCCAAAAGTTTAAGCTTCACACACAACAATGCATTACAGGATGCAGGGTTAAACCAGCTTATTCTTACCTCCTTAACCAGCCGCAACCATGTAGATAAAGCTACGCGATTAGTATAAATTCCTCCATTGTTGAGAAAGAAAGGGATTTAAAATGGTATGAAATAAGATGGCTCCCATCCGTAGTTTCTTATTCTGTGTGGCTGACTCCTTAACAGTACAAAAACAATAAGAGAATAATTAATGACATAATACAATCAAAAGATCCTTGTTGGTTAATTGTGGGTTTGATCCTCACCTTCCAGCTTGCATCGCAAAGCTTCAGAGTCAATCTCATCCAGTAAGTCCTCTGCATCCAAGACAGCATGCTTGAGCTTGTTAAGCCACTCTCTCACAGCAGGGTTCACAATTTGCATCTCCTCTGCATCATTGAGCATCGCGAACAAAATCAACAGTGTCGTCTCAGGTCATGAGGAGTAGTTCGTCGAGTTTCTTCTGCCGAAATAAGTTGATGAACTCGGCTGAAGTAACTCTGTCACACAACACCTCGATAGAAGCAGAGATGAGAGCCTCTCTGATCAAAGCTGCTGCCATTTTTCTCTGCTTTGGAAGGGGATTTGGATGAAGTGATATTCCAAGGTTTGCAGAACTTGGAAATACAGGTTTGTAAAAACCTTTTGATATTGTAAAATAACATGAACTTGTAATTAAGCTTTGAAAACTCTTTTCACTTTGAACGACTGTTCTTTGTGGGAAAACTTTTGAAACCTTTCTGCGCACTCAAAATCGTGGAACTGTGGCCACTGATGTTAATATGCAAAGTTGGATGAAATAATATTGCGTACACTGGCCAAAATGGTACAATATGCTATCACTTTTTTTTCTTTTCTTTTGGTCGGACAAAGATGCTATCATATATCACCAGCAATTCCCAATTTTGAATGTTAGCAGAATTTCAGAAGGACTTAATGCTCATGAGCTATTATAATTGTGGCTGAAAAATGGTGTAATAGTGGGGCTGAAGCAGAAGAACAAGGGATGAGCAAAGGCAGGGGAGAGGAAGATGCTCTCAATTTTATTTTATTTTTCATCTTATTTGATCATAGTTAGATGACTACACAAATTTCCAACTAGGAGCAAGCACCATATTAACTCATTAACAGCATATACAATATATAATGCATTTATAAATAAATAAAAAATTCTCTCATTTACATGTTAAGTTTCTACATAAATCAAATTTCTCAAGAATAAAATACTAAATACCTGATTTTCTCGAACTTGAAGCGCGGCGCCCTTGTTTCAAATAATTGCAGAACACACCGCTTAAGAAAAGAAAGCATACCATTTCTCTTTATCAATCAGCTCACAGAAAATGGTTGTTGTTGTATCACTTGACGCCTCTCTCTCCACTTGCCCAAGATCGACAAACTATAAAAATAAAATAAAAATAATGAGCAATTTAAGGAGATACAAGCTTTCCCAGTTATTACTGATATTTAAAAATAAAAATAAAAAGTTTGAAGAGAAAGTTACTGATGATGACTTTCTACCTCTTTGCAGAGTCTTTGATCCTACAAAATAATTGCAACACAGCCACTTATAAGAAGCATTTCTAGCGTCCATTAGAAATTTCAAACAGAAAATGTTTACAAATCCTTATGTAACTCATCAATTTCCATTACAGTTGAGATATTTAGAAAGGTTCATTGACTCAGCAGACATTTGAAGGCTGATTTTCTGTCCCAAATGATGATGACTTGAGCGATGCCACGTATGAACATGTTTGGTCTGTTCCTACTAGTCCACATTAGAATCAACAAATTAATTGTAATAGGAGTATACTTTATAATTTTGGTAAACCATAACCTAGAACAACAAAACTTAACAAAAAGAAAGGAGAGATGATAAACAAAGCTTAAACATGCTAAATTCACTAACAATTTTGTAATTGCAGATCGTCGATCGATCTCTCTCCTCAACCTAAGACAAACCTATTGATACTAGGACGACATATATCAGGCCACAACATTAATAACATACCCGCAGTACCTGGGAAAGTCCAAAGATTAATTAATGGCATGAACCTATTAACAGACTATCCATAGGCATTAAATTCAATTTAAACTAGCTCAAATGAGACTGAAATACATTTTTGATGCCTATATGCAAGGAATGTATCAATGGAGATATTCCAGGTAAACGTTTTCTGTTTCTCCTCGCTGTGACAATTGTTTTATAGAAAAACAAAGAGCTATATACAATAGTAACCTTCCTCTGGAAATTCCCACAAAGAAACTTTCCAAATGAAAAGCTCCCCAAGGGCCAAGAGACTGCTAATTATTCAGCATTTGATACTCCAAATAGGATACAATTTACTGAGCAACACGTTATTAGAAATCAGATTGATTGTTTTTTTCTGGAAAAATTATTTTTATCTGAAAATAACAAAAAGCGTGAAATTATTAGATCTGATGGAGAGAAAGAAATGGGTATGCATGTGGTTTGAAAGGTGTTTTGCTCAAGTATCCTTTGGTTTTTTGGATGGCTTGTGTTGGGAATTGTCTTGCCATGTGCTGGAGATTCCCATCAGCTTGCATACATAGGCAGCTTTGACTTTTGTTGAGGCTTTGTCTCCAGCCATGTACTGGAGATTGCAATATTTTCTTCTTAGTTACTTGGGCTTTCCTAAGGTGATGAGTTAGCCAATTAAGAGATGGGTTAATCTCCTTAGGTGATGGGTTTTTTTGTCAAAATGATGGGCTAATTTTCCTCGAGTATTTGGGGGTTTTCTAGAGTATTGGGCTTTTTTTTCTTTTTATGCTTACCCACATATTTGGGCTCAAAAAATGGGCTTAAGTTTCGGGGCTCCAAGCAACCCAAAACTTTCCTCGGCTCATCAATGGGCCTCATGAAAACTCGTAACCATCCATACCACAACCCACTCAGCAAGCCCCAAGCATTCGCGTGCTTGGGCCCACTTAAGCTTGTAGCGTGGCGTGTTGCTTATTTGCTTGGCGTGCATATGTGCAAGAGCCATATGACGAACTTTTGCATACCCAAGTTGGGTTTCTTCCCAAGTTAGGCGTCGTACTAGTCTAGAAATATATTTGGTGGGCGCCTTGGATTTTTTGGGCCTCAACAAAAGGATAAAACTATATTGAAAATTTCTCTACTCAATATTTTTGTCCAGAAAAACAAGTCTTTTCCCCAACCCTCCACCATTTCATAAAAGTGTAATGTTATTAACACAAGAAACTAATATTTTAATCACGAACCAAACAATTTATACTAGAAAACTAATATTTTTTTATACTAGAAACTCAATCCGAATGTAAATCATTCCATTCTAAGGGACCATAATTTGTTACAACAAAAGCGTATTTATGACATCAGAATACTGTTTGATAACAAAGTTAAATTCCTCTAAACGAAAAAATGTGTACAATTAAGGGATCACAAATTCCATTTGCTGAGTTGGCCTTGCCATAAGTGATTGTTTAGCATAAACTGAATTAAATGATGCAGCCTGATGGGCTGTTCTAGAATTATTAAGACATGTCATTATCTCTCCTCCCAATCAAAATACTCCATCTCTTGCATTTGCCAAGAACTTTGAGAACAAGCTTCAATAAGAAATAGCATCCGTTTCACCATCAATCATCCCTGTCGCGACCTTGACCAATTTCCTTACTAGAGCTTCGCTTCTCAAGTTCATTAGGGATTGAATTGCCAGCTCCGAACATGTTGCCAGTTTTTGACGGAAAAAAAAAATAGTTCTCAGGTGCAACTTGCAACAACAGTGCATCAGATGCTTCAAGATCAGCTCTGATTTACAAATCTTTATGTGACTCATGAATTTCCATTGCACTTTTTTTTTAGCGAAAGATTGACTTATCATTTGTTAGTTAAGACAAAGACAAAACATAGACATTCCTAAAAGGATTGTCTACCACCTCTCCTACTTTTCCTTGTTTTCATTTCCTTGTTTTAGGGATGGAAACTCTCCATGTTTCCCTCCATGTTTTGTGCATTGTTTGTAACTAATAATCAGCCTTGTATACTTGTACATCTCACCCTCACCAAGTTAGTAATTCAATTGGCAGATTTGAATTCTCTGCAAAACCTACCTTGTTCTACATTCTCATTTCTCTTAATTACACTATATTTGGCTCATTACACCAACAAGATGGTTACATCACAAGGTATGCATATATAGGTGGCCTCGTTAAAACCTTACCGAGGAAAACCCATTGGGACAAAACCTCGGGATAGGAAAGAGTGCCACACATACCAAAAGACAAAGCAAGATTACATCAACAGGAGGATTAATCCAAAGGACAATCTCTAGTCCGTGAGCCAAGGGGTTTCCAGCTTCCATCCAAAAGTCGAAACCTCTAACACGAAGATGAATTTAGCAATCCGGTGAGCCACATATTGGCGTTACGAGATATGTGTTGGACTGCAACCTGTCACCCTGACTTCAACAGGTTTCTGATTGCGTCAACTAACCACCCTGCACCAAAGACAATCCACATCAGAGGTCACCAGTTGAACAGCAAGAAGGCTATCAGATTCCAAAACCAAGGGGACAACGCCAGCGTCAAGGGCAAAGGACAAACCAATTTTCATGGCATATAACTCGGTTGCAAGGAATGAAACTCTCCCAGGGGCCTGCACCGACACCGCACTAACTAGACTGCCGAGTGAGTCACAGACAGCAGTCAACACCCTGGACCCTCCATATCTACAACAGCATCAACATTCAGTTTTAAAAAGCCTTGCTGTGGTGGCTGCCACCGTAAGGCAGAGGCTGGCAAAAGAAGCACTCCTATGACACCCCACTTCAGCAGCTTTAAGCTCCATGTCATTCTTCGCCTGCATAACCAACTCAACAACAGATAACGGGTTACCTCCAAAAAGTATATTATTCCGTTCAGTCCAAAGCATCCACATTGTGATAGCAAAAAGAGGGAGCTGCTCTCCAGAAAGAATATGTCAGGTCACTGCAACCCAGTCCATGGGTCTTGAGTTTGCAAATCAAAAATTTCCATGCACTTGAGATATCTAGAAAGATTCATTGACTCAGCAGACACTTGAAGGCTGATTTTCTATCTGAAAAGATGATGACGACTTGAGCGATGCCACATGTGAACATATTTGGTCTGTTCCTACAAGTCCAAATTAGAATCAACAAATTAATCGTAGAAGGAGTACTTTATAATTTTGGTGATAATAGATTCTAAATGAACCTTAGAAAAAGGCGTTTACGCGAATTATACAGCTAACCTAATCCTTGTTCAAGTCCAGGACAGATTTAATTAAGCATCCAACAGAAATGAAGCAAAGGAGAATAAATGAAAATAAATTACCCAGAAAAACAGTCTATCTCAATTGAGTCAGTGACATGATAATAATAACCAGTGGCATCAACAGACAAAACAGTAACAACACATGATGATACTTGATGACTTACGATAAGAGGTGTTGTGCGCAGCGGAAGCGGATTGCACTGGGTGGTTGATATGAAACCGTTGAAACAACAAGAGCAAAATATGAAATACAGAAATCCAAACGACAAGGATTTATACTGGTTCGGCCCGTGTGTAGCCTACATCCAGTTCGAAGACAGCGAGAAATTCCACTAGTATCCCAAAAGAGATTACAACCAAAGGAGATTAACCCTCTCACCTATCCTAGGAATTAAGAGTTTAACTCTCACAACCCAAATCCCAAATACACCCAAGTCACTCACACACCGATACCAAAAAGAGAGAACAAATAGTGCCACACCCAAGACCAGTAGAGAAATGGATTTTTCTCACTGATCAGACAAGGAAACTGTCTTCAAATTGCAGCCACAACAAAGAGGAGCAGCAGCTCCTTTATCTCCTCTCTCACATGGTGCAAACGGCACCTCCAAGATGGTGAGGCACACTGCCCACACCCTTTACTTGCATGCTCCCTTCTCCCTATTTATGAACCCATGCAGCAACTCTCCAAATGAGAGCAACCGCATGCCAAGGGAGCCACGTGATGGTCAGTCAAAAAAACCTTGAGACATGCACCATTAGCAGCCCATAAAGATGCCTCGAGCCATGCTCCTTATTCCTCTATTTGACAAAAGACCATCCCTTAAGCATGCCCACGTGAGTTGCTGCACTCCAACACAAAATCTGATTTCTTTCTTACAAAGATTGCTGCCCTCCACCAAATAAAATAATGTCAAAGCCACATTCTTTTATACCAAGTGTGGCAGCCATCATGAAGAAACCCCCGACACATGTGGGTGCAATTTGAGCCAAAGCACATGCCATCAAATTTGAGCCAATTCCAACAATCTCCACCTTGGCACAAATTTACCAAGCTACAGTAGAACTTTCATCGCCCATCTTCCTCTTACCAAATCAAGCTCAAGCACTCCTTGAACTTGCAACCAAAAATGTGCTTCGATCGAACCGGATGACCCCAACAGAAGAACCTCTTCAATGTCATCCTCATAACCAAGCCACACCAGCTGAATGTACGTGCATAAACCGCACAAACCTTAAACGCTTGAACCTCAAGCTTCTTCCGCTACGATACACGCATAGCCCGGGCGACCAAGTAGCAGAACGAACAATTTCAGCTGTCATAGGAGGGAATCATCCTCCCGAAAGATAACCCCTTACAATCAAAACCCTCACTTGAAAATCTAATGATCAAAGGAAAAAACCCATGTAGCCATAAACAATGCTACCCAAAGTACATAGAGAAAATCAAAGCAACAAACTACACACTACCCACAAGGAACACCCATGAAAACTCTTGAAACTCCACCGTGAAAGAAAATTTCAAAAGTCACCAAAGACAAGTAAAAAATCACACCCCAGGCATGGCACACCGGAATCATCGATCATAGGAGGAACATAAATTTTATCCTCCCTACGACATCCACAAAAGCACCTGCAAGAGGAATTATTAGACTCTTTTTCTTTCTTTGACTGATGGGCAATCAAATCTCAAATGCCCGTCCTTGTGGCAAAGTTGCATTTGTCCTCCAGAGCATTCACCTTCGAATGCGATTTTCCTCCATTACTGCTTAATCCTTATCATCCTATTTTCATATTCATGACCTACACATTCATGAAAATCTTATTGAACTCAACAAGATAGTTTTGACTAAGTGTACCTTCCGCCATACCACTGAGTGTACAATCGTTGTTTGGCATACAACCGATTGAAAATGATTTGGTCATATGTATTCTCCACAATTTCAGCCATAGCCCAGCATGTGCAGTCTCATCGGCAACCTCACGAAGAACACCGTCCGCTAACTGCAATCCAATCGCAGTGAGTGCCCGATTCAAGACATCATCCTTCTCCATCGTTGGAACACGTTGCTGGCCATGCTTGGATACCCTTTGACGCCTTTTGAGCAGCCCTGTTGCACTAACAGGGCTCTCATCTTCAACACCAAAGTCTGGAATTTTTCTCCTGTCAAAATAATTTCATATTTTCTCAACGTCTCCTGGTTCCATCATCACGAACACAAAACTCCACCAGATCGAAAAACTGGAGCTCTGATACCACTTGTTGTGCGCAGCGGAAGCGGATTGCACTGGGTGGTTGATATGAAACCGTTGAAACAACAAGAGCAAAATATGAAATACAGAAATCCAAACGACACAAGGATTTATACTGGTTCGGCCCGTGTGTAGCCTACATCCAGTTCGAAGACAGCGAGAAATTCCACTAGTATCCCAAAAGAGATTACAACCAAAGGAGATTAACCCTCTCACCTATCCTAGGAATTACAGAGTTTAACTCTCACAACCCAAATCCCAAATACACCCAAGTCACTCACACACCGATACCAAAAGGAGAACAAATAGTGCCACACCCAAAGACCAGTAGAGAAATGGATTTTTCTCTCACTGATCAGACAAGGAAACTGTCTTCAAATGTGCAGCCACAACAAAGAGGAGCAGCAGCTCCTTTATCTCCCTCTCTCACATGGTGCAAACGGCACCTCCAAGATGGTGAGGCACACTGCCCACACCCTTTACTTGCATGCTCCCTTTCTCCCTATTTATGAACCCATGCAGCAACTCTCCAAATGAGAGCAACCGCATGCCAAGGGAGCCACGTGATGGTCAGTCAAAAAAACCTTGAGACATGCACCATTAGCAGCCCATAAAGATGCCTCGAGCCATGCTCCTTATTTCCTCTATTTGACAAAAGACCATCCCTTAATCAGCATGCCCACGTGAGTTGCTGCACTCCAACACAAAATCTGATTTCTTTCTTACAAGATTGCTGCCCTCCACCAAATAAAATGTCAAAGCCACATTCTTTTATACCAAGTGTGGCAGCCATCATGAAGAAACCCCCGACACATGTGGGTGCAATTTGAGCCAAAGCACATGCCATCAAATTTGAGCCAATTCCAACAAGAGGCACTTCCAGGAACCAACAAAACCATGTTTAAGACTCTTTGTGTAGATCAATCCGTTAATTTTCTGCTGCATTTAAGATATATCGAAAATCCATTGGCTCATAAGACAATTCAAGGTCCATTTTCAGTCTGAAATGCTGATGACGTGACGAATGCAATGTATGAACCTGCTTGGTCTGATACTACCAATCCAAATTGGAAGTTGATGTTAATAGGATTTTACAAATCCTTATGTAACTCATCAATTTCAATTACACTTGAGATATCTAGAAAGGTTCATTGACTCAGCAGACATTTGAAGGCTGATTTTCTGTCCCAAATGATGATGACTTGAGCGATGCCACGTACAAACATGTTTGGTCTGTTCCTACAAGTCCAAATTAGAATCAACAAATTAATTGTATAGGAGTATACTTTAGAATCAACAAATGCATATATACTTTTTTTTTTTCCTGTTTTTTTTGCGATGTCTAACAAATTCTCAGTTGCTGTGAAATGCAGGGACAAGGATAAACCATAACCTAGAACAACAAAACTTAACAAAGAAAAGGAGAGAGATGATAAACAAGCTTAAACAAGCTAAATTCACTAACAATTTTGTAATTGGTGATCGATCTCTCTCCTCAACCTAAGACAACCTATTGATACTAGGACGACATATATCAGGCCACAACATTAATAACATACCTGCAGTACCTGGGAAAGTCCAAAATTAATTAATGGCATGAACCTATTAACAGATTATCCATAGGCATTAATTCGATTTAAACTAGCTCAAATGAGACTCAAGTACATTTTATCATATAAAAGTACCTAAAATGGTGTACATTTGATGCCTATATGCAGGAATGTATCAATGGAGAATTCCAGGTAAACCTTTTCTGTTTCTCCTCGCTGTGACAATTGTTTATAGAAAAAACAAAGAGCTATATACAATAGTAAACCCTCCTCTGGAAATTCCACACAAAGAAACTTTCCAAATGAAAAGCTCCCCAAGGGCCAAGAGACTGCTAATTATTCAGCATTTGATACTCCAATAGGATACAATTTACTGAGCAACACGTTATTAGAAATCAGATTGATTGTTTTTTTCTGGAAAAATTATTTTTATCTGAAATAACAAAAGCGTGGAAATTATTAGAAATGAGATGAACTTGGGCACATACCTGGTTTTTGGAAGAGAAAGAGAATATGTGTTTTGGTTTTTGTATTCAATTAGAAGAAGAGAAGCCGTTTTTTTAAAGTAAGAGAAGGCACATACCTGACCTGACTTTGATTGAGAGTTGAGGTTGAGCAAGAAATATGGAATAGACTCATATTATATGATCACTTCGTTGCCTATCTCGATGCATGGAATGTGAGATATCTGGCCCAATCTTGTCCCGTCTTATTCTTATACCTTTCCTGCAGGGCAGGACAACCTTTGATACACAGATAGAAAGAGATGGCGGCAAACCCTCTTCTGGCAGGCATTGGAGACTGCCACACCAACCAATACGTAGAGTTTGAAGAGAAGTGAGGTGTTGAAGTTCCTCTCCTGGCAGAATTCCAGACTTGGACACAATGCAATTATTAGCAATTGAAGAGAAGTGAGGTGTCCAAGACCCTTTCCGTCCAAAGATTTCAGAGTTGAGAGATGCTGAGAGTGTGAAGAGTGGTAGGGAGCAGCTGTTCCTTGAGCAACGTCTCCAAGACATGGTCACTTCCAGAGATTTCAAATTGTTCAAGGGAGACAAGTGCTTGCAAAACCCCAGTACTCTCCCACTGATGAAGCCCTCAATCTCTTACAATTCCTAATTTGAAATCGTCGGAGGTTGGGAGGCAAACCCCCATCTTCTGCAATGACTCCAGATTCGGAAGATTCCATATCAACAAAGATCTAAGGGCTGTGAGGGTGGTGAAGGTGTTCGGGCAATGACTTCAAATTCTCGCATCCACGGACCTTAAAGTCTCTGAGATGGCTGAGATTCTCATCAATGGAAAGGGATTCCAGATTCTCACAATCCACAATGTGAAGCGCCGTCAATTTAGGAAAAATGCCCAACGGGAAGACCTCATTGAATCACAACTATTTTGTATCCACAAATAGTCAAGCGATGTTAGTTTGGCCAACATCTCATGAGGTAGGAATTCTAATCTCCTACAATTGTCTATAGTAAGTGGATGTCATTGTAGTGGGTAAGCCATCTTTTGGAACGACGACAGCGTTGGACAATTCTTCAGAGTCAAAAGTGAAGACGATTGCAGTTGGGCAAGCACTGTACGTCAACAACATTTCGAATCTCAAGTCGGGACAGGAGCTTTGTCTCTAATAATGATATAGTGTTTGGCATCCATCACTTATTTCCATTCTTCAAGAGATTTATAGTTAAGAACTATTGGTAGTTGTGGTAGTGGCCCTTCCATCATGTAAAAACCTCACCACCCATACACCGTAAGCTTCTTCAACCAAGACAGCTCCAAGGCAAACTTCCTCTCAGCTTCGGACACTTGTTTAGAATCAGCTCCTGGAGATGAGGAAAGTCTGGACCATATTCACCTCCACTTGATCTTCCACTTGGTACCATTCCTCCCATTCTGGCATCTCCCTAAACTCCAGCTTCTTCAGAGATTGAAATGGCTGAGTCAGATAAGCTCCATTTATGCAACAGAATTCAACGCCAATCGTCTTCACAAACTTCATTCTTTCTATACATAGCTCTTTGAGTGCCGGTAGCCGCCCAACCGGGTGGGAGTGACCAACAATAACTACAATCACTGAGATGCATGACTTGTATGTTTGAAAAAGACGAGTCTCCTAACCAATTCGGAAAATTGGTTCCACCATAGAATCTGATGGTTAATTTCTCAAATTCACGCAAGGCTGGAGCTTGTCGAGTACATCTTTCTCCTTTTGGGAATCATCAGCATCCTCCGCATCCCATGAAAACTCTACCCTCCTTGAGATCTTTCTCTTGTGCTTCATATTGGCTGCAGTGCATCCCTCGAATCAACTACATTTTGTAGCTTCAAAATTGATAGTTTTCCTCGAAGCTGCGGGAACTCCCTCAGTTCTCTTATGCTTGACCCTGTAGATTTGCCCACAACAAAGCAGTCAATGTTCTCAAACTTTTCAGTCTACCCATTTGCATCGGCATCTCTTCAATTTTAGTTCCACTGACATCAAGATGATGCAAATATCAACTCCTTCATGCATGCAGGCAATTTAATAGAGAGCGACAACCTCCCAACATCAATTTCTGTAAATTAATCAATTTTCTAATATCTGCAGGCATTCAAGGAGTGAGAAACAATTTGACAATAGTAATGTTGCAAGTTGTAGAGATTGCAAAGTACCCCGGGTAACCTTTCAATTGCGGTATGAGAAAGATCCAAGTAGCGCAAGTGAATGAGGTTTCCAATAGAATCAGGTAACACTCAGTGACATTTTATAACGTGACAACGATATCACCCGTAAACATTTAGTGATGGCAACAAATTTTAGCATACCTTTTTACTTAAAAACATGCATATTGATTTAAAGAGGAGGTAGGAAGGTCCGCATACACTTAGCCCATATAATGGTCAAATTTGGAGCAACATCAAATTTCCCTGACATATGACAAATGACGAACTCTTTCAACTTTATGTGATTCCCTCCGTTCCAATCGAAGGCAAAAACCCTAGACATGAACAGAGCCAAGTCATTAATGAGGTCATGCATTGAAACTAGATTCGCTTGACTTTTGAAGTAGTGAACGTGATGTAGCTCATCAAAGTAATTCTAGCCAATGCTTCCATCCTTTTCCATTCGCTTGTGGAATTATACCTTCTGCAATCCATAATTGAACGATATCTTCCTTTTCAAACTCATAATCCTTTGGAAAAATTGAACAATAAGCAAAGCATCGTTTCAACTGAGCAGGAAGATAATGGTAACTCAACCCTAGAGCCGGAAGAATGTTAGTTGTATCATAGGTTGGTCCCAAAAACTATCATTTAGTATTCTACCCAATACTCAAATCCATATTGCAGCGTAACAAACCCCCAAGTGTTTGTGCAGCTAAAGGCAACCCTTTGCATTGAGTGCAATTTGCTTTCCAATGTCTTCCAAGTTTGGATGTGCACTACAGTTTTCATTTCCAAATGCATGTTTTGAAGTAACAACAACCACAGTCCTCATGTGACAGTGGTTCCAATATTGAATAGGAACATTTTGCATGACAGATGCTATATTTTTGTTCCGTGTTGTTATGATGACTTTACTTCCCCTTGCTCCGACGTAAAGGAGTTTGGAGGAACTTCAAATCAGTATAATCCTCATTCCATAGGTCATCCAAATACAAAAAAATTTCCTTCCCCTCAGTTGTTCTCTTAGTTCAACTTGAAGCAAATTCAAATCTGTCGTATTACAAGGCTTTGAAGTGACTGACTCAAGAAGAGTTTTTAGTTATCCTAATAGCATCATAATCTTCTGAAACACAGCCCAAGCTTGAAATGTAAAATGACCTTTCACCTTATCGTCATTGTAAAGCATTCGGCAAGGGTTGTCTTGCCAACCCCGCCCATTCCAACAATGGTGGGACAGACACATCATCCTGCTTGCATCATCAGCAACACTTTTGAGAAATTTTCTTTGACTTCATCTCTACGAAGACACAAGGTTCATGAACCAAAGTTGTTGGAGTTCTTCGTGAAACCTTCGCCCAGCATCTTCCTCAGACCAAGCACTTTTCAGTTGTACGAAGTTTTCTAACCTTGCTATAATTCTTGTATCCGATCATTCAGGCTCTGATAAAAATGATTACGAGAAGAAAGAGCAAGTTCCGCACCTTGTTGGTAAATTTTCCGGTTTGATCTTCACCTTCGAACTTGCATCGTAAGCCCGTGTCGATCTCATCAAGTAAGTCCTCTGCTTCAAAGACAGCATGTTTGAGCTCGTTGAGCCAATCCTCACAGCAGGTTTCTTAATTTGCTTCTCCTCTGCGTCATCGAGAACTGCGTATAAGGTCAACAGTCGTCTTCAGCTTCATGAGGAGTGGCTCATCGAGTTTCTTGTGCCGAAATAAGTCAACGAACTCGGGTGAAGTAATTCTGTCGTCGCACAACACCTGGACGGAAGCAGAGATAAGAGCCTCTCCGATCAAAGCCATGTCTTTCTTTTCTCTCTCTCTCAGACTGCAAGGGATTTGGATGAAGTAAAATATTCCAGATTTGCATAGCTAGGCTAGCACAACTTGGAAATACAGGTTTGTAAACAAGTATGGAAGCTTTTTGAGACTGTAAATAACATGAACTTGTAATCTTGGCCTTGGAAAACCCTCTCTCTTTCAAGGACTGTTCCTTCTTTGTTAGTGGCTGAAAAATTTTCTATCGCCTCACATGGGGATGGAGTCGGCAAAGTTGGACGCAAAAGCTTTTGAGAAGTTGGTGGACTTCTTCAAATTACTCGTATGGGGTGGGTTGGACCACTGGCAGAATGGTACAAGACAACTTTTCTCATTTTTGGTTGGACAGAGATTATGAACTTTCTCAAACTTGAGATTGCCAATTCGCAGTTTGCTTCGATCTCTTTAAGAGAGCGAGATATCACGAATCAACTAATATATGCATGGCAAATTGCAAATCGCAGTTCGCTTCTTCTAAATTATAATTTCACCAAGTAGAAAGAAATCTCCAACCAATGTGGCCTCGCTTCAGGCTAGGACTACACATCTCAAGAAAAATGAGCCAACTGATGGGCCTATGTCTGTGAGATTCCACCTTCGATTAATCTTCCTCCACTCAAGCCTTAATCAATTCTTCCACTCAAGCCTTAATCAATTCTTCCACTCAAGCCTGTCCTCCACCAACTATCACAATGCAAATTCCCAATTTTGAATATTTACAGATGTCATAGTTGATTGGGTTGGGATTCTTATCTAAGATTCTGACCTGGTATCCCTGGTTAGTACATGGGAAGAAGGGCAGGTGAAGAAACTTAGCACGCACAACAAGCATTAAAAATGAAAGGTGGAAGTTGCTAGGCTACCTGTAGGATAAACTAGCAATAGCACAACAACGCAACTGAAAAGGAAAAGAAACAAAAAAAAGAGGAACATATCAATTTGAGCCCACTTTTATTGTTAGAATATCAGAATATTCTTTAACAAAATACTAGTATGGTGAAACCTACACTACTGACCCGAACGAAACACAAATTTGACAGTGAACAACGTTATATTGTCAGTGTTTTTTTTTTGTTTGTGTGTTTTGTGACTTTATGGTTTTAGACTCGTTGATCAAATATTTGGCATCAACATGTTATGTACTTCGTTCTTTCACCTTATAAAATATAGCTCATTGCCACACGCTAATGTGTTTGTCAATTATGACCCGCACTGGAAAAAAACTGGTACAAGCTGTTGGAAATTTTTTTAGCTGATATCAGTATGACCAGCAAATTCCAATTTTGGAATAATACACAATTTCAAAAGGAGGACATGCTCATGAAACGCTGCAGTTAATTCAAGAGAAATAAAACCCAAAAGAAAAATGGAGATATAGATGTCATTATTTGATTGGTTTTGGTTGGAATACTTACTGAGATGCTGACCTGGCAATCCCTTGTCTTTGTTTTTGAGTGCTGCTAAACCGACCCTAGAATTAACTGAGTACACCCTGCTACTAAATTATTTATTGAATTACTCATTTACCCCAATATAAAATGACAAAATGATATATTGAATTGTGAAAACAAATATGATTTTAATAGTACACCCTACTCACCATATTCAACCCTAATCAAATTTTTTTTTTTTTTTTAAAAAAAACTTATTTTACCAAAGGATATCTACTTTTCTTCTCTTCTCAAAAACTCTCAGAGTCACAAAACCCTCAACCCCCCATTTTTATTTATTTTATCCCATCGCCTTTCTTTCTACTCTCAACTTGTAGAAATCATTTTATTCTCAATCACATTAATTTATAAGCCTTGTGTCAGCTAAAACCCCTATTATTTTTCTATAATTTTCAATTGAGAGAGTAAAATAGATGTGTTATGGATTTGAATGAAAAGAAGAAAATATGGAAGACAAAGAATACACGATATTCCAGTTCCTTCTGGTTAGTTGTTAGGGCAGTACTTTGCATGAGCAGCACTTCAAATAAAATTAGAATAATAAAAATAACCAGGTCTCCTCCAACACCTACACCGATTACAAGGAATTCTACACTAAACAAACTGCTCCACAACTTCAATCCCATGGCATTCATCTCTCCCACCTATAGCACTCGCAGCTTGTTGCCATCATGGAAGTATATGCGGGATGTATTATTAATACGTTGTCAACTAGTCAGATTGGTGATCATTTGATTGAATAGAAGCGGTTTTTTTTTCTTTTTCTGCTGGCTAAAAATTGGCGTCGTTGAGTTTTCGTACTTGGGCCTTGAATCTATTTTTGAAGAAGAACATAAACTAACGACATTAGCTTTTTCCGTTTCGCAAAATGTATTTTTATTTTTGATTCACTACCATATATGTCGTGGCATTGTTTTCACCATTGGATTGTAGTATATTGATGTGGCAACTTTTATAAAAGTCCGGTAGGGCAAACAAAAATCCAAGCAGAGGATTCAGATCCATTAACATGTTGTGTGAGAGAGTGTATTAGGTGATTAGGGGTTATTTTTGGTAGTTAAATTTGGGTGTACTTAGTCATAGGGTGTCAGTTCATTATTAAGGTTCGTTTAGCAGCACTCTTTTATGGATCGAAGGAATCCCTTCTTTTAGTACATGGGAAGGAGGGTCGGTGGAGAAGCTTCTAGCTGTGGAATTATTTATTTCTTTCATTTTTCTTTTCAACAAAAACGAGGAAACTTAACACCCGTATAAAATGAAAAGGAAATATATCAATTTAGCTGTGTTGACGCCAAAAATAGTTCTTAGACTTTTAGGGTCAACTTAGTAATTTTATACCTTCGGTATCTCAAAGGCCTCGGTAGGGAGCGTGATCTGCAAAAGCGGATACGCTCGGTAAGACACTAGGGCACTGGTGTGGTACGGCCGAAGGCTCTCCAATGCTTAAGTAAGTTCGGGAATAGAAGTTTAACTGACAGATCAATAGGCTTGTATGCCGTAAGTTCTGCTTACCCTCTATTTTGGGGTAATTGGCCTCCTTTATAGGCCTTGGGAGGTGTGCACTTTGTTGATATTTCGATGTGGGACTGTGGACGTCACTGGGGAGCATGCACGTGTCCATGAGAGGGCGTTGCCCTAATGGAGCGATCGGTAGGTAGGGTACTGAGGCGCCCCGACCAAGCTCTATTTCTTCCACGTGTCTCATTCTCATTGGCTGTTCATTTTGGGTATCAACAGGAAGTCCCCCAAGTTCTCAGTCGAGATTTCTCGGTTGGGACTTGTTTGTTCTTCGGTATCCGAAAGGTTGTTCTACCGTTCGGTGGCCTGTCCAAGGGGGCGTGCGGGCCCTTGTCCTAGTTCCGATTCATTCAGTAACTTGCCTGGGAACTCGAGTCGCCACTTCGAGGGTTACCGTTCGGCAGCATTTGGTGCATTGAAGGGGTTCCGAGAGAGGCTTGCCGATTGTTTGTTAACTTGGGCGAGTTTGATCTTTTCTCTCGCGACCACGCACAAGGAGGGGTAGTGATGGGACAAGTGGCGCTTCGTCTTCTGACCCGGCGTGCTGTCAGAGGTTCCATTCTTTGCTGCGACATGTGGCGTGTCAAATCACGCGGAGTGGCACCATTAATGCGCCGTTGGTTTCTCGAGGCGTACCGTTGGAACCCCAGCCCTATAAATAGGAATGGTGTCTGAAGCATTGTTCACTTTGCGTTTGTGAGTGAAGCGGAAGCTCTGTCCAGGCGATTTCCGGCGAGTGTTAACGGCAATCAAGGCGATTTCTGACGTGACCAATCGACAACTAAGGCGATTTCCGGCGAGGTGAATCGGTAGTTCAAGGCGATTTCCATTTTCACACTCCAGTTCACATAAGGTACCGTATTGTAACTTCGCAAATTTATCTTTCTTCCTTGCGTACATCCTTCCTTGGTTTGAACTAGACTAGAACTTTGTTCAAGTGGGGTGTGGTTAGTAGTCTAGTTGCCATAGGTAGAGACGTAGGCATCGGTAGGGTAGTCCCTCGTATAGCCCTTAGCTTTCTTCCCTTGTTTTGTAGATGTCTGATAGTGAGTCTAGGTTCGAGAGCGAGCCCAACGCTTATGATGGGGGAGTCTCCAGACAGACAACAGGATACCGAAAGTGAGGAGATGGGCCAGGATACCGAGAGTGATAGCGACTCTGAGTTGAAGTCGTTGGTGAGTGGGTTAGGTCGGCACCTACCCATGGGATCGGCAAGGGGCTTATGACCAGTCAGCCCCTGCCGTTGAGGATCGTTTATAGCGATGGCAGGCATAGTTAGCTCGCATCCTCACCCTGAAGCCCAGGAGGAAGATGTCCGGGTCCAGATCAGCGAACCACATGATCTTTGGGGGAGCTGATGCTAGGCCTCCTTCCTTGCCGAGGGTCACAATAGTCACTTTGGGGAATCCTAGGGATCCATAGGAGTACCGAAGGAGGTCCTCTCTCGCAGTATAGCTATCTGAATCCCATAAGATGACCTACCGAGTTGGCCAAGATCCGGTCGAGTATAGGATTCCCAATTCGGTAGGGATGAGGATCCCGGGCCCTACCGAATCTCTGAGGTGGTCCAAAGGACGGTGAGGTCGCCTTTTTCACTGACACCCTTTAGCAAGGCGTTAGGTTACCGTTGCAACCTGCAGTTCAACGGATCCTTGCCCAGATTGGGTACGCTCCTGCCAATTCAACCCCAACTTCTGGTGGCCCTAATGGGGGTAGTCACTTCCTGCCTTTTCGGCATGGCTGGAGAGGGGGAGCCATCGTACGAATAGTTCTCCTACTTATACAGTGTCACGAAGTCCAAGAGTGCCGATCGCGGGCGGTGGGGTTCAGGCCAATTGGCCTCAGAGAGTTCGAGCGAGGGCACTTTGTGAGCGCTGTGCCGACTTCCCAGAAATCATGGAGGAATCGACGGGTTATTTTGTCGGGAGACTGGGAGTCTCCCTCAAGGGTCCCCGTTCGATTCCATATCCCTAACACCTTCCAGATTATCGTAGGTCTTGACCATACCGATCGGTAGGCAAGTTTTTTTTTGTTCGAGGCCTAACCGTTTTGTTTTATCTTCTGCAGGTAAGCTGAAGCAGCGATCCCCACCCGACCGAGATTCGCAGATTGACAGGGTGAGGCAAAGAATCCCTGCCGATTCTAGGGTTATCCCCAGTTTCTCTTTACCGAGAACCTGATCAAAGCTCGGCTGGTTGACCCCGCCGAGAGTAAGCGTCCTTGTGTTTTTTTCTTGCTTTTACAATTCGGTCCTGTACCTTACTTACCGATTTCCCTTTTCCTTGTGCAGTGACCGAGGAGAGGAAAACCGCCGAGGTCAAGAAGATGAACGATTCTTCGAAGAGGCAGCTCATGATGGGGCTGCAGGGAAAGAAAAAGACTCGGCAGGCTGAGACTTGCCTCGGAACCCCGGTGTCAGTGGCTGACCCGGATGACCAGCCCTTGCCAATCGGCAGAGAGAGAGGGCTTCTGAGGTGCCTATTAGGCGAGCGCCTGTGGCCCAATTGACGGGTAAAGGCGGTAAGGGCGCTGAGGCTACGACCTCCAAGGCCTCCGGGAAACGGCAGCTTCGGTTGATCTGGAGGGAGAGACGACGCCTAAGCGTGGTCGGCAGTCAGAGCCTCCGAGGGCCACCCTTGTTGCCGAGGATGAAGGCGTCCCTGCCGAGCCCGTCACAATAGCCTGTCTTTCGAAGACGGTTTCATTTGCGACCACATGATCTTGGGTTCGCAAATTGAGCTGTTTGAGATAGACGAGCTTCGAAGAGCCAGCTTCGAGATGAGGCTGGGCGTGCCTTCCGTCTTCAAACTTCTGTAAGTTCCATTTTCTTCCCGTCTTTTGACTTCCGTTTCTTGTATTACTTGCTAACTGGTTCGTTTGCAGGCATCCATGGACATGTGGCTCTACATGAGCAGGCGCTCAACGTGCTGAGCACTCGAGGAAGCTATACGAGGACGGAAAGGCTAGGGTTGCCGATGCAAACAAGGCACTGCAGGACCATGCCAACCTGGTGCTGGACATGCAGGCTTCCGAACGGCAAGTCAAGGCTCAGGAGGCTAGGATGCCGAGCTGGTGTCGTGCTCGGGGTGGCCGAATTAGCGGCGAAGGATGCTGGAGGCGGAGAAAGAGGCGGTGCAAGGTGGCGCTGGAGGAGTCCGAGCGAGCCAAGGCCTCCGAAATCGAGATTGCCGTTCGGGAGGGGGTGAAGGCCTACCGTTCGTCTCCTGAGTTTCACCACCCTGCTAGATCGCGAGGTGGGCTTGAAATGGCGGACCTTATTCACCGCTTCAAACGGTACAACCCCGGCCAGAAGCTTTACCTCAACTTCATTGCCGATCCTCCTCCTCTTCCCGAAGGCATAACGGAGGAGATGATCGAGGACAACGAAGGGGAGGAGAATCCCGTGCCTCCCAACCTCATTTTCATTCATCAGCACTGCCTCGTAGGAGGTGTTGAGTAGGGTGAACACCTCCGTTCCTTGGTTATGCGCTGGTAACAGTGCTCGTTAGCTGTCCTTACCGTACCTGCTCTTGTTTTCTTGGAATGCCCCTTTGGGAGCTTCCGGTATCTTTGCGCTTGTGACTCTCAGGGTATTCGGCAGTTTGTGCCACTGGCACGAACGGCGATGCCTGTGCCGTGGAGGACCGCTGTATGGGTTCGCTCTGCCGAGCCGTGGCTCGGCCCTCGAGTTGAAGTATTCGGCTTTGGCGTGGATTGCCGCTTGCTTCATGAGTTCATCGTACGTACGCCAATTGCTTGCTGTGTACCAGATACCGAAAGTGTGAGGACCATAGGCCACTCTTGAAGGCGCTGTAGGCTGCCCTGTCATCGGTATCCTGACATCTCGAGTATTCATGGCTGAATCGTGCGGCATACTCACGCAATGGTTCGTCATCCCTCTGCCGGATGGTATACAAATCATCGGCAGAATACAGTCTGTCCGTTTGAATCATAAAATGGTTCAAGAAGATTTGCTTTAGCTCGTCGAAGGAATCCACCGTCCCTGGTTCCAATCGGTAGAACCAATTCAGAGCCGCCTCTGTGAGTGAAGAGGGGAACAGCAGGCATAGTCCTTCGTCACTTAGCCCTCGGCATCCTACGGCCGATTGGAAAGAGTGAAGGTGCGTCAGAGGGTCCTCCACTCCTGTGTAAGGGGTTATGCGTAGGGGCTGTACGTCTCTATCTTGCTGTGAGTGCCTTATGCGCTCGGTGAAGGGCCCTGGGTGAAGCCTTCCCCAATCGGGCTCCTGTGAACGAGTCCGATCGTCCTCCATCTTTTGCACCCTCTGAAGGAGGAGGCGAATGATAGGGTCCCTGTCCGGTATCTCCTCCGCAGTCTGATGCACCGATCGCTGCTAGGACTTGACAGGGTGACCTCAGAGAACTTCGTCGGCGTTGCCGAACGGTAGGATGATGACCGGTATATGCGGAAGGGGCGTACTCTGGGTCAGACTCTGCTGTGGACTCTAGAACTGGTATCCTTCATATTGGAGACTTCCTCCTAGACCCCTCAGTCGGGGATCGTCTAGGTGTGCATTGATCCTGATTGGCTATCCCTGCCGTTCGGTTTGTCGTTCGATTTCCCGTTCTAACAACCTATGGCGACAATCGGAGTATACCTTCTTCGGACATGGGGGCTTATTTTTTGGCGCTGGGACTACCAATTGTTTAGACGGCGCGGGCGTTGCCTTTGCCGCCTTCTTGCCCTTCCTCTGCCGACGGGGAGTCTGTAGGCTCTCGGACGATCGATCGATCTGAATGTTTTGCGTTTGCTACTGGTTCAGCAGCTGTTGTGTTTCGTCCACCCTGGACGAGAGGAAATTGTTGTGTTCTTGTAGCCTGGCCATGTCCTGCCGAAGGGACACGACTTGGGCTAAAAGCTCCGCGTTTTCAGCGGGTTGGAGTATAGGTGGATTAGTTGCGGGGTGTATGGGGGTGCTGGGCTAGCTCCGCCTGGCATACCGTACGGCATCCCTCCTGCGGTAGGAACGTAGTTTTTCGAGTTGGTCCCTATATGTTTGGGATAAAGGGTCGATTTTATCGTTTCCCATAGACAGAGCCAAACTGTTGACGCCAAAAAGTGGTTCTTAGACTTTTAGGGTCAACTTAGTAATTTTATACCTTCGGTAATCTCAAAGGCCTCGGTAGGGAGCGTGATATGCAAAAGAGGATACGCTCGGTAAGACCTAGGGCACCGATGTGGTACCGGCCGAAGGCTCTTCGATGCTTAAGTAAGTTCGGGAATAGAAAGTTTAACTGACAGATCAATAGGCTTGTATGCCGTAAGTTCTGATTACCTCTATTTTGGGGTAATTGGCCTCCTTTATAGGCCTTGGAAGTGTGCAATTTGTTGATAATTTCGATGTGGGACTGTGGACGTCGCTGGGGAGCATGCCACGTGTCCCATGAGAGGGCGTTGCCTAATGGAGCGATTGGTAGGTAGGGTACTGAGGGCACCCTGACCAAGCTCGATTTCTTCCACGTGTCTCATTCTCATTGGCTGTTCATTTTGGGTATAAACAAGCTGTAGGATTTTCTTTTTTCATTCCAATTTTGTATAATGACGCAATTTTGTATATTTTAACATCTTTTTTTATTTTTCAATTGGGTCGGATCAATAAAATAAGGATATAAGGATAAACTTAGCAATTGTCCGTGTTCTTTTGTCGAATGTGACTTTATGCTTGAAGTCATCTCATTGTGCAAATATTCTAAACTGGAATAACCAAAGAAATAAAGATGTTGCCTCATAAAGGCCGGGGTTGTTAATTTCACATTCTGTACATTATTCTTCAACTCTGAACATGTACGTTATGAATGTACTATGGCAGCTCCGAGATTTTAGGGACATGTACCAAATTAGTAATAGAGCATTCTAAAACAAGTCTTGAACAAAAATATATGAAAAGGATTGGATCATATATAACGTTATGATTCACTCCAATCTATAATGTTTTAATCCCGTAATTACATTAACATAGTCATATCTATGATAAAACATCCGTTCAATGACTACAAAGACCTAGGTTATTATACCTTTTTGTTGTTGTTAAAGTAGTGTCATAAGGACCATTTTATAAAGACGGCTTTGGCTCCCCGAGAATCTACAAACATCAAAGCCTTCATGTTCTAGATAATATGCAATTTGCAAACATAGTGACAATGTTAGCATACTGATGGCAATTGTGGTCTTGTTACAGTGGCACCAAAATTGAAACCTCACCAAAAAAAGTTTTAATTATAAATGTGTTAACATGATGGACAAACTAGAATGTAAGCTATCCTTGGTTCTTAAAAACATATGATGATTGTCCTTGGTTGTTAAAAAAATATGTTGGATCCACTTAGTTGTAGCAACAAAATAAAAAAAGGGATTAGAGGTTCATGTGTAATTACTCGAGAGAAAGTTGTCAAGGGCCTTTAAGCACAAACACTATACAAGAGTTCGCAAGTCAATTCTCAATTGTACCAAAAGAAGAGTTGCAATATTTTTCATATTCTTAGAATTAATAATGGATACATTGTAAACACAAAATCAAAATGTAAAAATTCTGTACATATAAAAGGGTGTTGTTAAACGAATCCTAAAATTAACTGAATACACCTTATGATCTAAGTACACATAATATTTAAATCAAAATGTAAAATTAACTAGGTACACCTTATTTAATTTACCAAAAATACCTCTGGTACACCCTAATGCACTCTATCACACAACACCCTAACACTAAGTACACCATATTTACATGAATTGGTGCCCTCTTTCCAATTTTAGGTTTGCATCAAAATCTTTAATTTCGTAAACTTTAGATACTTTAGTGGCAATTACCAGGGCATTTATGTGCCAAAGGATGATTAATATGTGGTTTCTTTCAATTAAAGAATCCGTAGTTAGTTTGGCATGAAATAGTTGTTTTCTTTTCTCCTGGATGGTGTAAATACAGAAAACTCGCTCCCTCTCTTTCTCCCTCTCTATTTATCTATCTCTATATGTTATTGCTATCTCTCAAACTTGGCTCCTTGTGCAAAATGGACTGGATACAAAGGTGGAAAAGTCAAGGAAGCAACTCAAGGAAAGGAAGAACAGATCCAAAAAGATTCGTGGAGTCCAGAAGGTAAGAAATATTGCTATTGTTTTGTGCTGGTTTGTGTTAGGGAGTATTCTCGCTGCAAGCTCGTGGATTTATTTTATGGAACTATAACATTTTCTCAGCTTTGCAAGGGATTTGGATGGAGTAATATTCCAAGGTTTGCAGAACTTGGAAATACAGGTTCGTATAAGGAAGTATGAAAGCTTTGGAGATTGTAAATAACATGAACTTGTAATTGAGCTTGAAAACTCTCTTTCACTTTGAAGGACTGTTCTTTGTGGGACAACTTTTGAATCCTTTTCTGGACACCGATGTTAATATGCAAAGTTGGATGCATTAATATTGAGCCTAAAATTGCCTTTGTGGTATGAGCCGCACTAATCACATGAATCTGCTAAGATGTAAACATATGATTAAAGAGTTATTAATGCACATGGAACTAAAAATAAGTCCCCTCTCTAACGTTATAGTTAAACATACACATCTTAGATACTAGCCTCTCCGCACGCGCTTCCGCGCCTGCGAGAGGCTTTTTTTTAAATAAAAAAAAATTATTTTAGAATTAAAAAGATTAATGGGTAGTTGTGTTCCATAAAAATAGAATCTATTATCTGTTTTTTTTTAAATATGAAAAAGTGTGAATTTATCATATTATCCTCATTTAATTAATAATTTCAATTCTTAATGTTTGCATTAACCAAGGGCAATTTTTGGTATTTGAATGTTTCACCATTCTCTGCCTTTTGCTTTATATATATATATTTAAGATAATGTAAAGTTAACAAAGATAATATCAACCAAAGAAGTTCTATGATCAAAAGTATTGAATGATAGCCTAGTAAATGCATCAGCGACACTTGTGATTAAATCAAATCAGCACCTAGTTCAAAAGTAACATAAAATGCTTACTTGTTTGCATATATGCTTTGTCCAAACTGAAATGACAAACAAAATCTGTAATATCAAAGCCCACAATTGAAATTGAAACCTCAAACTTCAAATATAAATTAGAAAGACTGTGTTATTCAACAGGAGTAAGACAATGATTAGAGGTGAATCTAAACTTTTAACAATTAATTTCAGATAAGGGGGGTTAATAGACAGACTTGCTGGAAGAAAATATATGAACTTTGTGTAACGTGTGCTTATCTAGTTTCAAATTCTCAGAAATTTCAGCGACAAATTTTCGAATTATATATGAAAGAGATTTCTATTTAAAACCCCACACTTCTCTTAGTTCACCCCATCTTTTAATTTAAAATTTTCACAATTTCTAAGAAAACCCCACTATCTTCCCAAACTACTCTTAAATACACCCCAAATTGAAAAAATAAGAAATAAAAGAGATTTTCTATTTAAACCTCACAATTTTCTTTGTTCCTAGCAAAAAAAAACACAAACAAATAGAACCCTAAACCCGAAATTTAATACTTTCTAGAGAAGAGAACAACTTTACCTCTCTCCAAGAATTGTAACTGGAATTCCAACACTTGGTATTGTTGAGTTGATAATCAACAAGCATTTCCATCAACTCTCACACATATTTAAATAGGTAGTGTCGTCAATTTTCTATGTCTTTAAAAGATAAGGGTAATCTGACAATATGATGTAGAAGAGTTTGTATTTTTCTAAAACTTGATATGATGAGTGGTGGGGTGTGTGGGTGTATAGATGTACTAGGGTTAATTATTAAGTTGGATGACTTTTTTTGTCTTTTTACACAATAATAAAACTTACAGCTTAATGATTTAAGTATTGGGGTGAACAAAGAGAAGTGCGGGGTTTAAATAGAAAATCTCTATATGAAATATGTGTACTCTTAAATGCACAACGGAACTAAAAGTTCATGATTAGCATTATTGACAGAAGTTTGAAGAGAACGATTCAAAAGGGGTTTATTGACTAAGGGTTGTGAATGATTGACATTTCTGTTTCTTGCATCAATATATGACGAACAAGGATAGAATAGAACTTATCAAATGGTTGGGGAAGGTCAAAGT
This sequence comes from Prunus yedoensis, assembly GCA_005406145.1. Taxonomy (NCBI): domain Eukaryota; kingdom Viridiplantae; phylum Streptophyta; class Magnoliopsida; order Rosales; family Rosaceae; genus Prunus; species Prunus yedoensis. The sequence continues at coordinate 47,830 of BJCG01002193.1, forward strand.
CGTTTTCTGGAAAAAAAAGAATGGTACATGTCTGTTGCCGCCCTCAGATTTAGATTTGTGGTCATATTCATTTGTTCTTCTTCCTTAAGAAAGTTGCCATTGATTGAAGTAAGGTTCTGCCTAAGTTAATCATGTGCATGCTTTATATTATATGAAAGCATGCCTTCAAAATCAGGTCAGCAACTCTGTCTGTCTTATAGCCTTAAGATTTGTGATGGTATGCAGTTTTGTGCAGTGTTTTTCACGAGTGACAACCAAGAAGAGGAAACTGGATTTAAGATTTGTTTTTGAAAATACAATTTTCCTTTTTTCGCCACTGCAATTAAAAATTATTCGAAGAAAATGCCTCATGCACACCCAACAAACTTAGTTACCCCAAAAAAAAAAAAAAGATCAAACTTTAAAACCCTACAGAACAGAAAATAGTGTTACAGCGAGAAATTAATCTAAAGGGCAAGCTATAAAAGTGTAATGATATTCACACAAGAAACTGATATTTTAATCCAAACAATGTATACAAGAAACTCAATCCAAATTCCTCATTGTAATTGGTTACAAAAAAAGCGTGTAGTGCTACCATAATGCATTAGAATATTGTTTGATGACAAAGTTAAATTCCTCAAAAAGAAAATGTAAGGGATCACAAATTCAATTTACAGAGCTGGCCTTGCCATAAGTGATTGTTTGGCAGAAACTGGATTTTTACTGGGATTAAAATGATGCAGCCTGACAAAAGAACTTAGATGGGCTGTTCTAGAATTGTGAAGACATGTCATTATCTCCCCCCCAATCAAAATACACCATCTCTTGCATTTGCCAACAAGAACTTTGAGAACAGGCTGCAATAAGAAATAGCACCCATTTCACCATCAATCATCCCTGTTGTGACCTCGACCAATTTCCTTACTGAGCTTTGCTTCTCAAGTTCATCAGGGATTCAATTGCCAGCTCCGAACATGTTGCCAGTTTTAACCCGAAAAAAAAAACATGTTCTCAGGTGGCAACTTGCAACAACAGGGCATCAGAGGCTTCAAGATCATCTCTGATTTCGTCACCACTCACTTGCAGGTGTTGAATCTTCAAAATGTTTACAAATCTCTATGTAACTCATGAATGTCCATTGCACTTGATATATCTAGAAAGGTTCATTGACTCAGCAGAGACACTTGAAGGCTGATTTTCTGTCTGAAATGATGATGACTTGAGCGATGCCATGTGTGAACATATTTGGTCTGTTCCTACCAGTCCAAATTAGAACAACAAATTAATCGTAATAGGAGTCTAAATGAACCTTAGAAAAAGGCGTTTACCACGAATTATACAGCTAACCTAATCCTTGTTCAAGTCCAGGAAAGATTTAATTAAGCATCCAACAGAAATGAAGCAAAGGACAATAAATGAAAATAAATTACCCGGAAAAAAAAACAGTCTATCTCAATTGAGTGTTCAAAACAATAAAAAACCAGTGACATGACAATAATAACCAGTGGATCAACAGACAAAACAGTAATAACACATGGATGATACTTGACGACTTACGATAAGAGCACTTCCAGCATCCAACAGAACCATGTTTAAGACTCTTTGTGTAGATCAATCTGTTAATTTTCCACTGCGCTTAGATATCTCGAAAAATCCATTTCAGTCTGAAATGCTGATGATGTGACGCATGCAATGTATGACCCTGCTTAGTCTGATCCAACCAATCCAAATTGGAAGTTGATGTTAATAGGATTTTAAATGAACAAGCAACAAAAAAGTTAATTATTTTACATCTTGCTGACAAATTAATCTATGAACCCTCTCTTGCCACACCCCTCTCCTTTCAAATCATCAAAGACCCTTCTATCCCTATCCAACAAAACAACGAAGTAAATTGTCATTACATCACATCTCCCCAAAACCATGTAGCCCCAAAAGTTAAGCTTCACACACAACAATGCATTACAGGATGCAGGGTTAAACCAGCTTATTCTTACCTCCTTAACCAGCTGCAACCATATAGATAAAGCTACGCGATTAGTATAAATTCCTCCATTGTTGAGAAAGAAAGGGATTTAAAATAGTATGAAATAAGATGGCTCCCATCCGTAGTTTCTTATTCTGTGTGGCTGACTCCTTTAACAGTACAAAAACAATAAGAGAATAATTAATTACATAATACAATCAAAAAGATCCTTGTTGGTTACTTTGTGGGTTTGATCCTCACCTTCCAGCTTGCATCGCAAAGCTTCAGTGTCAATCTCATCCAGTAAGTCCTCTGCATCAAAGACAGCATGCTTGAGCTCGTTAAGCCACTCTCTCACAGCAGGGTTCACAATTTGCTTCTCCTCTGCATCATGGAGCACAGCGAACAAAGTCAACAGTGTCATCTTCAGGTTCATGAGGAGTGGTTGTCAAGTTTCTCTGCTGACATAAGTCGATAACTTGGGTGAAGTAACTCTGTCACACAACACCTCGAATGAAGTAGAGATGAGAGCCTCTCTGATCAAAGCTGCTGCCATTTTTCTCTGCTTGGAAGGGATTTGGATGAAGTGATATTCCAAGGTTTGCAGAACTTGGAAATACAGGTTTGTAAGCAAGTAAGAAAGCTTTTTGATATTGTAAATAACATGAACTTGTAATTAAGCTTTGAAAACTCTCTTTCACTTTGAAGGACTGTTCTTTGTGGGACAACTTTTGAACCTTTTCTGTGCACTCAAATGGTGGAACTGTGGCCACCGATGTTAATATGCAAAGTTGGACGCAATAATATGGCTACACTGGCCAAAATGGTACAATTTGCTATCAACTGTTTTTTCTTTTATTTTTGGTCGGACAAAGATGCTGTCATATATCACCAGCAAATTCCAATTTGGAATATTAGCAGAATTTGAAAAGGACTCAATGCTCATGGAGCTATTATAATTGTGGCTGAAAAAATGGTGTAATAGTGGGGCTGAAGTGAAGAACAAGGGATGAGCAATGCAGGGGAGCGGAAGATGCTCTCAATTTTTATTTTATTTTTCATCTTTATTTGATCATAGTTAGATGACTACACAAATTCCAACTAGTAGCAAGCACCATAGTAAATCATTAACAGCATATACAATATATAAATTTTTTTCTCTCATATTAATCATTAACAGCATATATATATCATATTTCTCAGAATAAAATACTAAAATACCTGATTTCTTGAACTTGAAGCACGGCACCCTTTATTTCAAATAATTGCAGGACCACACTGCTTAAGACAAAGAAAGCATACCATTATGTCTTTATCGAATCAGCACACAGAAAATGGTTGCTGTGTATCACTTGAGGCCTCTCTCTCCACTTGCCCAAGATCGACAAACTATAAACAATATAAGAATGAGAAATTTAAGGAGATGCAAGCTTTCCCAGTTATTACTGATATTTAAAAAATAAAAACAAAAAGTTTGAAGAGCAAAGTTACTTGATGATGACTTTCTTACCTCTTTGCAGAGTCTTTGATCCTACAAAATAATTGCAACACAGCCACTTATAAGAAGCATTTCTACCCTCCAGTAGAAAATTTCGAACACAAAAATGTTTACAAATCCTTATGTAACTCATCAATTTCTGTTACACTTGAGATATCTAGAAAGGTTCATTGACTCAGCAGACACTTGAAGGCTGATTTTCTGTCCCAAATGATGATGACTTGAGCGATGCCACGTTTGGTCTGTTCCTACAAGTCCAAATTAGAATCAACAAATTAATTGTAATAGGAGTATATTTTATAATTTTGGTGATAATAGAGTCTAAATGAGGTTTTAATCAATGTAGACAGCTGTGTAAATAAAACCGCAAATTATACAGCTAACCTAAGCCTTGTTCAAGTCCAGGACAGATTTAATTAAGAATCCAAACAGAAATGAAGCAAAGGAAAGGAAATGAAAATAAATAACCCAGACAAAACAGTCTATGTCAATTGAGTGTTCAAAACAACAAATAACTAGTGTCATCTACAGAAATGAAGCAATGGACAGGCAATGGACCAGAAGATTAGTATAAATTCCTCCATGTTGAAAAAGAAATGGATGAATGATCACTTTTGAAAAATTGTATGCTCTAAGAGGCCTCCTTTTTTTATTTTGTGCAGGCAGACTCCTTTTAAACAGTACAAAAACAATAAGAGAAATAATTATTTACATAATACAGTCATACAGGTCCCAGCTGATATCTGCAAACTACTATTAATCTAACGAGTCATATAAAAGCAACCAATACGCTTTGGATCACATTTGCCATTCATGTCTCAATTCCTTACACCACGAGGATAAGTTTTCCTGCATGAATCTTTCAGTTGAACAAAACCTTGTTGTATGTGTGTAAATTGCAGTCTATACTGATTCTTATATTTAGGAAGTACGAAGACCAACAAATAGGCGAACTATCTTACAAATGCAAAACATGTCTCAGGGGTGTGTTACATTAATTTTGTGCACTAGAGATGATGCATATATTTTTCAAATATCCAATTTCTGGAGGTTGAAAAACAAAAAATTGTCAAGTTGATTCAGAAATTAATCTGCAAGTTGATTATCAGAATTTAAATTCTGTATTGTTATTAACAGTTATGATGGTGATGAGGCAAAAGAATGAAATGAAAAACAAATGTTAGAAAGTAAACCTCCAGACCACCTGAAAGATCTAACTGTGACTTTCCATTTGTCAAGCGATGTTTGTGATCAGAATTACAAGAGCATAACATATCTACAGCTTCAAGATGGTAACAGAATAAAAAGGATGAGAACAACATGCCAATGGCAAAGGAAATGCGGAAGCAAGTTTGTGCCATGCCACCTATGTCAAAAAGTAGGCTTCTGCAGTTCAAGATAAGAAAACCTGCTTTCATTAGAGGAAACAAAAACATTACAAAACAGGGGACAAGTTATCTACTGGATAAGCTAGACTACTCAACTAACACCGCAAATTGAAGATTAAGCATCCTAAGATTACAGGAACGAAATATAAAATACAGCAGCACTCCACTAGGAACATAAAAGAAATCTAAATACAGTGTGGTTGAAGACTGACTGTGACATTAACATATAAAAGCATTCATTTCCTGTCTTATAAAAGCATTTTTTTTTCTTATGTCTAATAAAAAACCAAGGCTTAACAAAGAAAATGAGAGGGATGACAAACAGAGCTGAAACAAGCTTAATTCACTAAGAAGATTTTGTAATTCCTCAATGATCTCTCTCCGCCACCTAAGACCACCTGTTGATACTAAGACAATATACATGCATTACCTGGGAAAGTACAACTTAAGCTCACCTGTTGAACCCTAAACCCCAATAATATACTGTGAGTTTAATCTTACAACTTAAGCTCACAGGTTATCCATAGACATTTAATACAATTTAAACTAGCTCAAATGAGACTCAAGTACATTTTTATTACGAAAATAGTACCTCAAAATGTTTTGCATTCAATGCCTGTATTTGGGATGTGCAGTTGAGATATTCCAGGTGAACCTTTCCATTTCTCCATGTTGCGACAATTGTTCCGTAGAAAAACAAAGAGCTATATTAAATAGTAAAACCCTCCTCTGGAAATGACACATAAAGAAACCTTGCAAATGAATAGCTCTCCAAGAGAAGATATGTTGTCCTGCGCAAATACTGCTAATTATTCAGCATTTGAGATTTAAATAGGATATAAGTTGTGATCAGCAGAACAGGCGCAATGAGAAATAAAGCAAATTTAACCAGAATTTACTGGGCAAAATACAATAGAAATCAGATTGAGTGTTTGTGTTAAGTATTTTGTATGTGAGCGAGAGGGAGAGAGAGCTCATATCATATGATCACTTCTTTGCCTATCTTGATGCAAGGACTGTGAGATACCTTTTCTACAAGGCAAAACAATGGTCGATGCACAGATAAGAAAGCGATGCAGCAAACGCTCTTCTGGCAGGAATTGGATACTGTCACAACCCACAAATATGTAGGCTTTGCAGTGAAGAGAAGCGTTCAAGTTCCTCTCCTGGCAGGAATTATAGACTGACAGGCCGTAATATATAGAGTGCGAAGAGTGGTATTGAGCCGCTGTTCCTTGAGAAACGTCCACAAGATATTGCCACCAGTCCTTGCAAGCCCCAGTAATCTCCCACCGAAGGGCTTAGTCTGTCACAATTCAAAATATGAAATATTGCAGGTTGGGAGGCAAATGACACAAGATTTTGAAGATCATATATCCCCAAATGTTGAAGGCTGTGGGTGCCAAGGTTGTTTAGGCATGAATTCATTCTGGCATCTACTGACTGTGACAAAGTAGGCTTCTGCAGTTCAAAATAGGCAATAAGTATCGATGAAAACTTTGTTTTGATAAGAAACGTGCTTTCATTACAAGAGAAATAAAAACAGGGACAAGTTATCTAATGATTAGCTAGACTACTCAACTACCACCACAGATCAGAGATTAAACATCCTAACATTACATGAACGAAATCTAAAATACAGCAGCAGTTGAATCACAACAATATGAAATCTAAACACAGAGTGGTGGAATAAGACTGATACGTTAACATATAAATGGCAATCATTTTTTGCCCTACTAAAATGCATATATTTATTTATTTATTTTTTTTGCGATGTCTAAACAAATTCTCAGTTGCTGTGAAATGCAGGGACAAAGGTAAATCATAACCTAGAACAACAAAACTTAACAAACAAAAGGAGAGAGGTGATAAACAAAGCTTAAACACGATAAATTCTCTAACAATTTTGTAATTGCGATCGATCTCTCTCCTCAACCTAAGACAACCTATTGATACTAGGACGACATATATCAGGCCACAACATTAATAACATACCCACAGTACCTGGGAAAGTCCAAGGATTACTTAATGGCATGAACCTATTAACAGACTATCCATAGGCATTAAATTTGATTTAAACTAGCTCAAATGAGACTCAAATACATTTTTACTGAGCAACATGTTATTAGAAATCAGATGCGTGAAATTATTTTTAACTGAAAATAGCACGAGACCAGTAAAAGCAGTGACAATGCAAATGACAAAAAGCTATGATTTTGAACAGAAGCGTGAAATTATTATAGAAATTTGGAGATGCAATTTGGGCAATGTCCAACATGTATTTGGGTTTTTGGAAGAGAAAGAGAATATGTGTTTTGGTTTTTGTATTCAATTAGAAGAAGAGAAGCAGTTTTTTAAAGTAAGAGAAGGCACATACCTGACCTGATGACTTCGATTTGGGAGTTGAGGGTTGAGAGTGAAATATGGAATAGCTCATATTATATGATCACTTCGTTGCCTATCTGGATGCAAGGAATGTGAGATATCTTGGTCCCATCTTGTCCCGTCTTATTCTTATACCTTTCCTTCAGGGCAGGACATGCTAAGATACAGAGATGAGAAAGAGATGGCGGCAAACCCTCTTCTGGCAGGCATTGGAGACTGGGACAACAAAAGATACTTAGAGTTTGAAGAGAAGTGAGGTGTTGAAGTTCCTCTCCTGGCAGGAATTGGAGACTGGGACAGAACATAATATGTAGCTCTTGAAGAGAAGTGAGGTGTTGAAGTTCCTCTCCTGGCAGGAATTCCAGACTTGGACAGAATCCAATTTTTAGCGCTTGAAGAGAAGTGAGGTGTCCAAGGCCCTTTCCGTCCAAAGATTTCAGAGTTGATAGAGAATAGATGCTGAGAGTATGAAGAGTGGTAGGGAGCAGCTGTTCCTTGAGCAACGTCTCCAAGACATGGTCACTTCCACTGATAAGAAAGTGTTCAAGGGAGACAAGTGCTTGCAAACCCCAGTACTCTCCCACTGATGAAGCCCTCAGTCTCTCACAATTCGTAATATGAAATAGCCGGAGGTTGGGAGGCAAACCCCCATCTTCTGCAAATGACTCCAGATTCGGAAGACTACTTATCGACAAAGATCGAAGGGCTGTGAGGGTGTGAAGGCGTTCGGGCAATGACTTCAAAGTCTCGCATTCAGCGACTACAAAGCCACTCAGGTTGGGAGTGGGCAATTCTCCCTCGTGAAAACACACCATTTTTGGACATTTATAGACACGCAAGTGATTGAGATGGCTGAGATTCTCAACAGCAGCTACTTCTTCTTCAATCAAGGAAAGGGATTCCAGATTCTCACAACCATCAATGTCAAGCACCGTCAATTTGGGAAAAATGCCCAACGGGAAGGACCTCATTGAATCACAGCTATTACATATACGCAAAGAGTCAAGCGATGTTAATTTGGCCAACATCTCAAGAGGTAGGAATTCTAATCTCCTACAATATTCTAAAGTAAGTGATGTCAATGTAGTGGGTAGGCCATCTTTAGGGAACGACGACAGCTTTGGACAATTCTTCAGAGTCAAAAGTTGAAGACAATTGCAGTTGGGCAAGCACTGTACGTCAACAACATTTCGAATCGCAAGTTGGGATAGGAGCTTTGTCTCTAATAATGATAACAGGGTTTGGCATCCACCACTTATTTTCAATTCTTCAAGAGATTTATAGTTAACACTATTGGTAGTTGTGGTAGTGGCCCTTCCATGTAAAACCTCACACCCAAACACCGTAAGCTTCTTCAAGCAAGGCAGCTCACAAGGCAAACTTCCTCTCAGCTTCGGACACTTGTTTAGAATCAGCTCTTGTAGACAAGGAAAATCTAGACCATATTCACCTCCACTTACACCTCCACTTGGAACCCATTCCTCCCACTCTGGCATCTCCCTAAACTCTAGCTTCTCCAGAGATTGAAATGGCTGAGTCAGATTAGCTCCATTTCTGCCATAGAATTCAACGCCAATCATCTTCACAAACTTCATTCTTTCTATAGAGCTCTTTGAGTGCCGGTAGCCGCCCAACTGGTGGGAGTGACCAACAATAACTACAGTCACTGAGATGCATGACTTGTATGTTAGAAAAAGACGAGTCTCCTAACCAATTCGGAAAATTGGTTCCACCATAGAATCTGATGGTTAATTTCTCCAAATTCACACAAGGCTGAGTTGTCGAGTACATCTTTCTCCTTTTGGGAATCATCAGCATCCTCCGCACACCCCATGAAAACTCTAACCCTTGAGATCTTTCTTGTGCTTCATATTGGCGTGCAGCATCCCTCGCATCAACTACATTTTGTAGCTTCAAAATTGATAGTTTTCCTCGAAGTGCGGGAACTCCCTCAGTTCTCTTATGCCTGACCTAGTAGATTTGCCCACAACAAATGCAGTCAATGTTCTCAAACTTTTCAGTCTACCCATTTGCACTGGCATCTCTTCAATTTTAGTTCACTGACATCAAGATGATGCAAATTAGTCAACTCCTTCATGCCTGCAGGCAATTTATGAGAGAACTACAACCTCCCAATCAATTTCTGTAAATTAATCAATTTTCTAATGTCTGCAGGCAATTCAAGGAGTGAGGAACAATTTGACAATAGTAATGTTTGCAAGTTGTAGAGATTGCAAAGTACCCCAGGTAACCTTTCAATTGCGGTATGGGAAAGATCCAAGTAGCGCAAGTGAATGAGGTTTGCAATAGAATCAGGTAACTCAGTGACATTTTGATAATGTGATAATGATAACACCCGTAAACATCTTATGATGGCAACAAATCTTGTAGAACTTTTTTACTTACAAATTTTTTTCCCAATATATATATGGATTTAAAGAGGTAGGTAGGAAGGTCCGCAAACATTTAGCCTCATATAATGGTTCAAATCTTGGAGCAGTGTCAAATTTTCCCCTAGCATATGACAAATGACGAGCTCTTTTAACTTCATGGGATACCCCATCTTCGAGCCTAAGGCAAAACCCTGAGACATGAACATAGCCAAGTCATTAATGAGATCATGCATAATGAAGCTGAATTTCCTTGACTTTTGAAACAACGATCGTGATAATAGCTCATCAAAGTATCTTCTAGCCAATGCTTCCATCATTTTTCCATTCTCAGCTTGTGGAATTATACCTTCTGCAATCCATAATTGAACTATATCTTCCTTTTCAAACTCATAATCCTTTGGAAAAATTGAACAATAAGCAAAGCATCGTTTCAACTGAGCAGGAAGATAATGGTAACTCAACCCTAGAGCCGGAAGAATGTTAGTTGTATCATAGGGTTGGTCCCAAAAACTATTTAGTATTCTATTCCAGTTTTCAAATCTGTATTGCAACGTAACAAACCCCCAAGTGTTTGTGCAGCTAAAGGCAACCCTTTGCACTTGAGTGCAATTTGCTTTCCAATGTCTTCCAAGTTTGAATGTGCACTACACTTTTCATTTCCAAATGCATGTTTTGCAAGTAACAACCAGCAGTCCTCATTTGACAGTGGTTCCAAGTATTGAATAGGAACATTTTGCATGATAGATGCTACATTTTTGTTCCGTGTTGTTATAATGACTTTACTTCCCTTTGCTCCAGACATAAAAGGAGTTTGGAGGAATTTCAAATCAGTATAATCCTCATTCCATAGGTCATCCAATACAAATAAAAATTTCCTTCCCCTCAGTTGTTCTCTTAGTTCAACTTGAAGCAAATTCAAATTTGTCGTATTACAAGGCCTTGAAGTGACTGACTCAAGAAGAGTTTTAGTTATCCTAGTAGCATCATAATCTTCTGAAACACAAGCCCAAGCTTGAAATGTAAAATGACCTTTCACCTTATCGTCATTGTAAAGCATTCGGGCAAGGGTTGTCTTGCCAACCCCGCCCATTCCAACGATGGTGAGGATGGACACATCATCCTTGCTTGCATCATCAGATAGCAACTTTCCATAACTTTTCTTTGACTTCATCTCTACCATATACACAAGGTTCAAGAACCAAGGAGGTTGTTTGAGTTCTTTGCGAACCCTTCCTCCCAGCAACTTCTCCCAGACCAAGAGCACTTTTCAGCCGTACAAAGTTTTCTAATCTTTGTAACAACTCTTGTATCTTAACATTCATGCTTTGATAAAAACGATTACGAAAAGTAGGGAGGAAGTTCCACACCTTATTGGTTAATTTGTGAGTTTGATCTTCACCTTCTTCCAGCTTGCATCTCAAAGCTTCAGTGTCAATCTCATCCAGTAAGTCCTCCGCTTCAAAGACAGCATGTTTGAGCTCGTCAAGCCACTTTTTCACATCTGGGTTAACAAATTGCTTCTCCTCTGCATCATTGAGCACCAAGTTCAAGGCCAACAGTGTGGTATTCAGTTTCTTGAGTGGTTCATCGAGTTTCTTTCTGCCGAAATAAGTCAACGAACTTGCGTGAAGTAATTCTGTCACACAACACCTGGACGGAAGCAGAGATAAGAGCCTCTCCAATCAAAGCCATCTTTTCTCTTCTCTGCAGACTGCAAGGGGGAAGTAAACTATTTCAAGATATTGCAAGTAGCTAGGCTAGCACAACTTGTACGGAGGCTTTTTGAGATTGTAAATAACATGAACTTGTAATCTTGGCCTTGGAAAACTCTCTCTTTCAAGGACTGTTCCTTCTTTGTTTGTGGGGCAACTTCTGAAAACTTTTCTGTGGCCTCAGATGGGGATGCAATAATATTGTGTACGTACAACACGATAGCTTTTCGCCTCACGTGGGATGGGGTCGTCTGTATACGCAAAGTTGGACGAAAAAGCCTTTGAGAAATTGTCGGTGGATTCCCCCTTCGATTAATTACTAAGGAGATGTTTGAGCCAAGGCACTACCTTTCATAAATAGGCGCTTGAGCATTTGATATCAACCACCAAGGAAACAAAACCAGCATTCCTAAGCAACTCCAAGTGCCAACAAGTAATCTTTATTAGATAAAGCTGTTAAACGTGGCATGCTCTTCTTATTTTTACTTTCCTGCACTGAAGTTTGTCTTCCACTCAAGCCTGTCCTCCACTCAAATATTAATTAATTTGTTACTTTATGTAATCAGCTATAGCAGCAGCTGTATATAATTGGGTTCAGATTTTCTGCCCTCATTTTACCTCCCTTGTCCCTTGCCTAAAGTCTTGACAACTGTTCATTCACTTAACACCAATAACTCTAATCATCCGTTTGGATGAAGGAATTGAAAATTGCATAAAATTTTAAAATGATGGAATTTAAATTTTCATCATTTCAATTTCTGGCAATTGAAGATTTCAGTCTTTGAATTTATGTATGTCGAATTTTGTAAATAGCACTATGAAAATTATGAAATGACGTCTATTTTGGTGGAAATTAAACTCATGAATTTGATGTCCCAATTTCCACACTTAATAAATTACGCGCTTAAGTTGCCAAACAAGGGAATTGTCAATTACTCATCTTAAATTCCCAACTTTTAGCTAAATTTTGAGTTATTTTCCCTCTTTCAAATTGAGAGTATAATGAAAAAATGAAAATGAAAAAAAAAAAAAAACAGAGAATTAAAGGACAACCCATGACCCAAGCAGCCAGCCAAGGTCTCCAACCCCCTCCTTGTCGCCACTGAAGCCTATCTCTCTCTCTCTCTCTCTCTCTCTCTCTAAACTCCCACCAAATCCAAATCGGTGCCCTTCGTTTCGATATCACTTGATTTAAGTAGTAGACCTCTTCTATCATATTTTCAAATTTATATATTTGGTTTCATTTGTAAGCCTTCCTCTTGTCGAAATTCATTCTTCGATTTTGGGTTAATTCTATTTTTTTTCTTTTCTCAGATCTAAAATCTTGATTAAATAACAAGATAGAGGACAATTGTGGGTTTGTGTATGCGATGACTTTAGCTTTGAGAAAATTGATTCCTTGCATTCTTCGAAAATAATCAATTCCTTATACTCGAAACTGAGGTTACCATAACTCCCCAATCAATTTTTTTTTTTTTTAGAACGAAAACGAAAATTTTGTGTTATTAAAAATTGTGTTTTTCCTTTTCTATAAAACTCTTATTCAAAACCTTTAAATATAAATAGTATATAAAACAAGCTTTAACAGTAAAGTAAAAATAAAGAAACAAATAAATAAGTAAAATAAGTGAAGAGTAAGAAAGCAAGCTTGGTAGAGTGAAAACACGTCAAAGACGCTATCCTAAAGCCTTTGTAGCCTCCCTACGTGCAGGTAATGAAAGTCTACAAGACTCCAAGATATGACCCCCAATACGCAAGCTTAAGGTTTGCTATGAGCACATTCACAATCGGATAGAAATCTCCAAGTCATAGAATTGTTGCCCAAAAAATATAATGAAAAGTAGAGAATATATGAAAGTAGGCCTGTTCGGGTTGACCGAAAAAACCGCAAACCGGCGGTTTCCGACCGTTTTTTTCGGGCGGTAAACCGCGTTGACCGAAAAGTCAACGCCGGTCCGGTTTTATTACCGAGTCGAAGGGTCTCGGGCGCGGAACCGGTATCAATTTTCCCCAAACCGGCGGTTACCGACCGAACCGACATATATATATTATTTATTAATTATTATTTAAATTACACATGTCAGCATGTTATTGGTTGTAATGGGAGAGTTGTATGGGATTACACTACAACCGGCTACACGGAATCACCCGATTTCTTCTCCTTTGCCAGACCCTTCGATCTGTTTCTCATTTTCAGCTCAATTTAGCCCATTCGAACCCTAACCCT
>BJCG01002194.1:0-53471 GCA_005406145.1 Prunus yedoensis
CTTCGACGTCGTCAATCTCCCCGTCTGATGATGGGACAGACATGTCAGCATCACTTGATGGGATTGGGAATTTGGGTTCATTTTGTTCTCTCTAGGTTTCTTCTTTTTCTTTGTTTTTTCTTTGAAGTTTTGGGTTTTGGATTTCCATTCAATGTGTCTTCTTTTCAGGTCATGATAGTCGAAATTGAATTGGGAAAATTGGGTTGGATTTGTTATCTGTGTATGATTATATGTTTTTTTACTAGTGAATGGTTGGTTACTTGGATGCGATGTGAATCGGGAAAATTGGGATTGGGGTGGAAGATAAGGGGTTGACGCCACTGGGGTTGGGTGGTGGTCGTGTGATGGGTGGCTGTTGAAGTTCGATGGGTGAGTGCTGGGATTTTATTTTTTACTTCAACATTATCAGTCAAATACGTATTTTAATTATTTTTTTCAAAAAAAGGCTGAAGCTTGAAGAGAGTTAACAGAGTTAAATTATTGTTAAGTTGTGTGCCAGATGTCATAAAATTAAGGAGGAAAGATGAGGGCACAAGGGATTTGGTAACAGGAAAATTGAACTCTTTTGGAAGAAGCACTTGAGAGATACTTCTTAAAAGCGTTGCATCACAAAAACACGGGAAGCACTTGGCTCCCTTTAATGAAACTTTTAAAATGCCGAAAATACCCATATTTATTATTTTTTTAAATGCCAAAATACCATTTCTTTCTTTTTCTTTTCTCTCCTATTAAAATTAAAACTATGACAAACACTTAAGATTGTCAATATGCATCAACATTAAATTCGTCTACATTGTTGATATGTGAAGGCACAACAGTAGAGACAAATCACCATCCATGATACCGAAATCTCGCAACCAACCACCGGTATCCAAGCCCCTATGATTAATAACAGTAGGCTTAAAACTCTGTTGATGCTGCCAGTTTCAGCTCCAAAAGTTTCAGAATCCATTATTGTTGATTATATAATTAGTGGAAATAACTTGTTTTGTCTTCTTCTTCTTGCATATGCAACTCTTTAGCTCTCTCTCTATATATATAAAGCTTAGGTGTGCTACCAAAGTGAGGAATCTAAAGATTGAAAGGATTTGTAATTTCATATGAAGGTCAAAAACCAAAAGTGAGGATTTCCTAGTTTAGTATGAACACAACTGGCAGGCATAATCCTCGTTAAGGATTATGTTCCTAAATCCTACTATGAACACAACTAGTATTCATGAGTGAGTCGAAGTCATCCTCAAATTATCGCCTTTGGTGTTTGGAAAAATCGTTGGAGAATGATACGATAGATACATAAATTTCTTATGGAAAAAAAAATACAAATAGTTGTTGCTTCAATGGCTCATCACAACTTTATAAGATGTCATTCAATGACAGATCAAGAATTCCAATCGTATGATGATGATGATGATGAGCTACTTCCCTCTAACAAGGTAGGAGTTACTATAGGGGAAGAGATGCTTGAAGAACAAAATCTAACGCATGGCGTGAGATGGATGACGAGTTGCAAATCTTCTTATGTCTGGTTAATTCCTTTTTTATTTTCAAAAAATGATTAAAAATTATACTCGCCTAGACCTAGGCGCTCGAGCGGCAGAACTCAGACTCGAGCAGACACAAGTGCTCGAGCAACGCGAGTGGCGCTCAAGCTGGAGCTACGAATCCAGCGCGTATCCCTGGCAAATATGGACAGATTTTCTGCTAGTTTTGGGGTGGTTTTAAGTTTCCTATTCTTTGTATAATTGTAGTAAAGCCCTTTGACATATAAATAAGCACTTTAGTGCTAGGTTATGATAACATGAGAAAGCTAAGGTATCAAATTGGGTTTGAGCCAAGGGTGAGAGAAAAGAGAGCTAGGGTTTGTGAGAGAGCAAAAGGGGTTCTTCCATACTAGTGAATTTCTCGGGGATCACCAAGAGGACGTAGGCACAACGATGAAACTCTATAAATTCTTATGTCCTTGTGTGCTTGTTTACTTTTTGGTTTATGTTTGCTTTTTCTTTGCCTGGCTTGAGTGCAATAGTTGTGTAGTCCATAAACAACAAGGTCTTGGAGTGTTTTCGAACAACGGGTATTTCTTTTTTGTAGGCTTGGTTGTGAGGTTGGCTTTGATCCTGTTTATTTTCATAGCAAAGCATGTGACAGAGGGTGGAGGAGAGTTAGAACGAGAAGCTTCAATTCTAGGTGTTTATTCACCGTCTGATTTTTGGTATTCTCTCGTGCCTTGGCAGACCATGATGTTCCTCTCTCCTCTTGGCAAATATGGTTGTCTCTGTTATGGATCAGGATGGCTTTTGTTGTGCATCATTTGTAGAAGTGTTGTTGCTCATTTAGTCAATGTTGTTTGGTTTCTTAGATATGGCGTAGTTTGTTATTAAAGTCTAGAAACTCTATGAGTTGTCTCGTTTTCTCTTATAATTCCTAGAAATTTTGTTGAATTTACTAGATGGTCTAGTTTCTCTAGGAGAGTTATACCGGTTAGCAGTCAGGATTTGTCCTTGATGTAACTAACTTGATCTAGGACAACGTAGACGATAGATAGGGGTTTTTAGACAAGTTTTTTGCGATTTATTCTCTTCATATTGTTTTAGTTCTAGAGCTGACTCTAGTCACTAGGGAAGCTTTACCCATGTCCATCGTATTACTAATCGAAGTTGCTCTCTATGTACTCTCTCAATTAATCTAATAAATTACTATCGCTTGTTTGGTCAAAGAAAAATAAAAAGTTAAAATCATGATATTACATTATGAGTTGGCTCAAACAAATTATTAATGTCATGTAATTTACTATCTAATTAGCTCTATATATAGAAATTCTCCTGGACATCGGGACGTTATTATCGTGCGGACTCTATATATTTTGTACTATCCCTCCATACTTTCCTGCCTGTTTACAATAGCATTCACATGATAATAATGTGCGGACATCCGAATATATTATTGCACACGTGCGTACATTATTAAAGAAGCTTTGTTTATTGTTCAGTAACTTTGATATATTTAAGAATTGAAGATAATAATTAATATGGTAATTGTAGAGTTCTGCCTCCCTTCTAATTCTATTATATATATATACAAACAATAGTCTAAACTACAATAAAATGGATGTTTTCTTACATACACATTATCAATATATCACGGATGTTCGAATCTGAGACCACTAATTTGCAAGTCAATGCCATTTTTCACTAGGCTAAACCCCTTTACAGTTTCTTATCTAAATTTTAGTGCCATATTTGTCCTCCAACCATTCCCTTTCCTACACTCTAACCTTCTTCTTTTTTTATCATCAAGTTGTAACATACATCACATCCTTAGCTAGTCCTAGTCGACATATATAAATAATACATATTGAACTTTTAAGTTGATGCAGACTTTGTATGCACCAACGACAAAGTATAATCTAAAATTTGATGGAGAGGTCCACTCATGTCTCAAACTGTATACAGCCGCAGCGTCGCATCTCATATCATGCCCCGTCTTCCACATATATAAATTAGTCAGGCGGTTCCAAAGCTCTCTATTTCTCCTTTTTGTTTTTCTTATAATGCGCTAAAATATCAACTGTTCCATGTATTTTATTCATTTTGCTAATTTAGTACTTCTGTTTTTAATTTAGGCATTTGATTCATATGTTTGTTCTCGTTAGTCTATGCAGTCAATTCCGTCAAATAATTTTATTTTTTTAAGATTTAAATGTCAAAATGCTCACTATATATTCTCTTTTAAATGAATTTTGGTCATGTCTTTTTTTTTTTTCACAAATTTGTCCAATTTATGGGTGGGTATGGTTGGGTGCAGGGGCAGATCCATATAGGGGTAATAGGGGTCAATTAACCCTTGCAAGCTCGGAATCCACCATTGGAGACGAAGATGTTGACCCCTGCAAATTACCCATAAATTGCTGATGAAATGCTCGGAGGGTGCAGAACACCAGCACAGCAGGGCATGCGCACTCACTGCTTGCGCGCAACGATTCCTTTGTTTTTATTTTCCTAATGTCAAAACGACGACGTTGTAAAGATTACCTTATTTCCATCAGCATTTAAGTAATTTCTTTGTCCTATTACTTTCATTTATTTTTATATTACTCAATTACTTAAGTTTACAATGTAAATAAGGAAGTACCCCTCATTTGGATTCAAATAAAAATACTAGAAAATCAAATTCCCACCAAATCAAAATATGAAAAATCTGTTTTAGTGCAAATACAATTTATGCTAAAATGATGGCTCATTAAGTCAATATATATTTCATACTAAAATCTCATAAATCAAGTTTTCTTATTTGATGTGTAAGGACTAAAAGCCGCCAAAATTATCTTGAGAAAATGATTATTTTGAAAAACCAATTTTCATACTTCTAGCCAATATTTTTACGTAAAACAATTTTTTCATGTATGATATGAATGCATGAAGGGACCTAAGGCCAATCTAAGTAAAAAAACTTAGATGTTCAATCCACAAAGAGTTTTACAAGAATAACCTAACTCTTACCATATTGAAGAAATATTTGGCTTGAATAAATCTCCCCCTAAGACAATACTCCTAAGAATCCAAAGTTTTGAGAGCTAAAGCTCAAAAGACATGTGGATAAGCCTAAAATCAAAACGACGATGGACCTCAAAAATGACTTAAATGCCCTAAAATTGAGCATGATTGTGCTAATATATGCCAACTCTTACGTCAAATAGGACAGATGCCCTGGGAGGAAGAAAGGGATTGCATTAATTTTTGGTTTATTATCACATTCTTAGACATATTTCTGGTTTATTGCAAGTGTGTGTCTATTTTTGGAGGTTGATGCAGTTTTCTTTAAATATGAACATGAGTATTTTGTATGGTTTTATCTATTAAATATGAATTAGAATATTATCGTTTTAATTTCGATGGTCTATTTTGTTATAGAAATTTTTTTAACCTTTTATACGTTGACCCCTTGAAATGCAAATTCTTGGATCCGCCACTAGTAAAGTGACAATTTGCCAGAAAGAGGATGTTGGGGAGTCTGCTGAGAGGGAAACGACAGGAAAGAAGAGATATAGGTGGTGGACTTTTGGTGGTCGTTAGTTGTGAGCTGGGTGGCGGCTAGGATGGGCGGAGCGGGGTTAGTGCCTCAGGTTGGGCTATTGGTTTTCATTCTTTAAGTTTTTTAGTTTTACTTCTTAATCTCATTTTTAATCTTTTTTAACCTTAACCTTTTATTTTCAACTTAAATTTTTATATTTTTCAAGTAGTCACTTATGAACTTTTTAAACTTTAATTTTATGAAATGAGTTATGTTTGTACAATATCTGGCCAAGCATTCCCAAGCCAATCCAAGCAAAGGGAAGGGAGTCCCACATCGACAAACACAAGAGAAGGGGACTCTCCTTCCCTATAAAAAGAAGCCCCTTCACTACAATAGAGGGGTAAGACTTTTCAGCCTGACTTTTATACTCTATATAGTCAACAGCAGAAGCTCTTAGAAAACAAACTTACTTTGGCATCGGAGGGTCTTAGGCTGGTTCCACACCGGTTCCATAAACCTTACGAGTCTTGGCTTCCTTCTATTCAGGATCAGCATCCGAAAACAGGAAGAATCTACCTTCGAACACTCAATCGATCTCTCGATCGTCCATCTCACTTGTAAGTTGCACTCATCTCTATCTGTTCAGTTTTAGTGCCAACAGATTGGCGCCGTCTGTGGGAAACGATACAAAACACTATGTCGTTCTCCTTCACGAGTGCTCTCGGCACCCTTGCATCATTCGGCGCGTGCGATGTCTTCACATCCCCCCAATGATTCGGCATATGCCTTCGGCCCTCGGCACCCTTGCATCATTCGGCATGTGCGATGTCTTTACATCCCCCCAATGATTCGGTATATGCCTTCGGCCCTCGGCACCCTTGCATCATTCGGCGTGTGCGATGTCTTCACATCCCCCCAATGATTCGGCATATGCCTTCGGCCCTCGGCACCCTGCATCATTCGGCGTGTGCGATGTCTTCACATCCCCCCAATGATTCGGCATATGCCTTGGCCCCCATCATCATTGGCGCGTGCGATGTCTTCACATCCCCCCAATGATTCGGCATATGCCTTCGGTCATCGGCACCCTTGCATCATTCGGCGTGTGCGATTGTCTTCACATCCCCCCAATGATTTGGCCTATGCCTTCGGCTCTCGACACCCTTGCATCATTCGGCGTGTGCGATGTCTTCACATCCTCACAATGATTCGGCATATGCATTTGGCCTTCGGCACTTTGCGTCATTCGGCGCGTGCGATGTCTTCACATCCCCTCAATGATTCGGCATTCAGCCTTCCGCCACCAGCCTTCGGCCACCAGCATCAGCCTTCAGCCATGCCGAACGGCACCTTCCAAGAGACACTTCTCCCTTAGGGTGCCATCAGCCTTCGGCCATCGGCATCATTCTTCGGCCATCAGACTTCGGCTACCAGCCTTCGGCCATCAGCTATCGGCATCAGCCTTCGGCCATCGGCATCAGCCTTCAGCCATCAGCCTTTGGCCATCAGCATCAACCTTCGGCCATCAGCCTTCGGCCACCAGCCTTCGGCCACCAGCATCAGCCTTCAGCCATGCCGAACAGCACCTTCCAAGAGACACTTCTCCCTTAGGGTGCCATCAGTCTTCGACCATCGGCATCATCCTTCGGCCATCAGCCTTCAGCCATGCGGAACGGCACCTTCCAAGAGACACTTCTCCCTTAGGGTTGCATCAGTCTTCGACCATCGGCATCAGCCTTCGGCCATCAGCCTTCGGCCACCAGCCTTCGGCCACCAGTCTTCGGCCATCAGCATCAGCATCAGCATCAGCCTTCGGCCATCAGCCTTCGGCCATCAGCCTTCGGCCATCAGCTTGCTGAAGAATGAGCTGAAGCATTACTTGACCAGTGCATTGATGACTACAAGTCCCCAATCAAGAAGTACCTCCTTAATCGGGAACTTGGGGGACTCCTGTTTGTACAATATCTGGCCAAGCATTCCCAAGCCAATCCAAGCAAAGGGAAGGGAGTCCCACATCGACAAAACACAAGAGAAGGGGACTCTCCCTTCCCTATAAAAAGAAAGCCCCTTCACTACAATAGAGGGTAAGACTTTTCAGCTTGACTTTTATACTTCTATATAGTCAACAGCAGAAGCTCTTAGAAAACAAACTTACTTTGGCATCGGAGAGTCTTAGGCTGGTTCCACACCGGTTTCCATAGACCTTACGAGTCTTGGCTTCCTTCTATTCAGGATCAGCATCCGAAGACAGGAAGAATCTACCTTCGAACACTCAATCGATCTCTCGATCGTCCATCTCACTTGTAAGTTGCACTCATCTCTATCTGTTCAGTTTAGTGCCAACAAGTTACACTAGCTAACTGAGTGAAACAAAAGAACTATATTGACTAATTTGGTCAAATAAATCAAACACAGAGATCATTTCAACATTTAAGCATTTAAATATAAGCTCCTTCATCCACGAAGACTCAATTCAAAACAATTTGGAGTTTCAAATAAACTTTTCTGTTTGTTTTCCCACGCACTTCTCTTAATAAAGAAATTATATGCTCTTACTGTGCAAAGAAATCATGCACAAGTGTGAACTATATCAACTTGAATTTCAAAGTAGATCAGTATATTTAGTTACTAATATCATGTGTGCAAGAGTGGGGTCGAAAGTGAACTTAATAGTTCTCTTATATCATGTGTTTGATTATGTTTAATTCAAAGTTGTCTCATTGTCTGCAGGCCACCAATGTAAACCACTCAACTATTTTAATACAAGAAAATTAGAGTTTCTTTAGCCTAGGATTTCAGATAGGGAAAGGAAAGTTTTTAGCTTTTCCTAATCGAAGAGGAAAGTTAAATTCAATCAACAGGCCTTCTAGCTCCAACGAAAAAGATTATTTACTTCTGCGTGTTCATAAAAAAATATATTAATAATAACCTTATAAAGAGATGCGGGTTGAGTCAATTGGTTAAAATAGTGAGTCCACCTCCTTGAATATGATCAATTATTCAATCTTCATTGCTGAAAATAATTTAGAATATCATATATATTGTTAATATTAAAAATAAAAATAAAGTAAAAAAACCAACGCTATGGGCATTCCATTTTAGCTTGATACACTACCTTCTAGTACAAAGAAAATTGTATGCCGGATTCGAGAATCCCTGAATTTTGATCAAATAACAGTCGCAGAGTCACAAAATTGGAACATGTTAAAACAAATACAAAGATTTTGTTGATGATGACCCAAATTTGCCAGAAAATCAACAATCATATTTGCTTCTCGAAACACGTGCTGAATTTCAGAAATCTGAAAATGTTGTAGGACATAAACATATTTATTTCTATAAGTACAGAAATGCATTGTAAATTTGTAACATATAATTTATTTCATACTGCAAGCTATTAAATGAGGACTCTCCATAATAAACTATTATCTTTGCAAGCAAGACAACACATATCCATAACCATATAACAACCCAGAGAGATAAGTGTCGACTACCTCTGTTGTCAGAAAATAGGTAGCTCACGAGTCATAACTGTTAGGCCATCTTCAACCGTGGACTAAATCCTTAAATTTAGCCCTTTTACAATCAAAACTCATCTGTAACAAGTGGCGCCATGTCACTGGGCCAAACCTAATCAGCGGGCCAAAAGGGCCAAATGTGGCTACTTCTTGGGTGAGCTATATCTTATCTTATTATTTCTTGGGTGGGCGAGTTGTTGTTTTTAAATTAATCCTATCCTATTCGAAAATATTTTTCTTTCTAAAATCCTGTCCGTGGATGTCAAAATCCTATCTGAAATATTTTTCTCTTCTAAACTAAATTTTAAATAGGGTCTAAAATAGCCTTCTAGCGAATGAGGAGCTAAAGAGCTCTTGAATGTTCCAGTGAGAGAGAACCCAGGGATTGTAAGAGAGGGAGATGGAGAAAGAAGTCAGAAAAAAATGGGGAGATGGAGAGAGAAAGTGAGAACGTTCTGGTCGGAAGGAAATTAAAATAATTTATCTTATATTTTTAGCGGGTCGCAAATAAAACTCAGGCATATAAAGTCGCATGCCATGACACTTTTAAGAAACAATTTATTATTCACATTGTTGAAAGAGAAAAAAATTACATTTTAAGGCGGGCACTGTCATATGTCGTAAATATCAATTATTAACTATATGCAACAAAAAGCATACTGTAAACCCTAAACCCTATCATAAATTTCACACATTTTCAAAGCAGTCGTATATATTTGGACGGGTCACCTGCATATAAGACATTCCTACAAAGTTCTCAATGACATAATAGAAAATAGGTGAAGTAGAAAGTTTACCTCTACTTGATCAAATATGTCCTCACGTAGGGTTTGTTGCCATGGCACTATAGCTTGTCATTTTAGCAATAGATAAGTAGAGAGAGAGAGAGAGAGAGAAGGGGGGCAAGGACATAGATCACCGACTCTGGCGCGAACGGCCCGTTTGACACCTCTAACTGGTAAGGCACGTAGCAAACGGAAAGTTCTCGCCACTTCTGTAAGTGAGTGGATTTGGGGAAGGACATAGATCACCGACTAGTAAGGCGTAGATGAAGAGAGCAAAGCTGACCTCTTCTCAGCTGTTTGCTTGCTCTACATTGTTTGAAGATAATGGAAACAAACCGCATGGTTTTTGTCCCCCCTTAAAAAAAGAAAGCGGATTTTAAGGCATGGGGGTTCTGGTTTTGGGAGAAGAACCCAAAAAAGCTGACTTTATTGGAAACCAGATTTGGCAATTAGCAAAAGCTGACGACGCTTCACGTGAGAGCTGAAGCTGAAGGACCCCTTCTTTAAATCCTCTAATTCTTATCACTTATTGTGTCGCATAAGTTGTGTGTCCTTCAAACTGTGAGTCTTTGTTGGCAACACTTTGCATGCCCAATTGGTGGGAGACAAATAGTAACCTGACAATTAAGGGCGTGTTTGGCTACCTTGGTAATGTGATGCATGATTAATTAAAAGATGATTGCATGCAATATCTTTGTCTAATAATATCACACCTAAATATAATGATTTTATTAGTAAATCATTGTTTTCCTTACCTATGATTAAAGTTGGAAATAAATTATTTTCATGAGTTAATGTGTTGGGTTATTTTAGTTCCTTTTTATGAGTTTTAACTCCATGTGAAAAGGCACATGTATATCTTGTCACCTTGTTGAAGTCATGTATCATTTCCGAATATCATCAAATCAAATAAATTAGATATTATTTAATTACTTGATTATTCGCATTTCATTTCCATATTATCTAATGAACAATTCTGTACATTTTGCATGATTATATAACTTCTAATTCGGGGTAATTTTTTTCACGAATTATCTAAAACATAGATAGTTCGGCTCGATATGGGTTTGTAATTTGGAGGCTAGTTGTTGAAAAGGGTGGCTCGATAGCAACGTAATGCTACGGTCTAGAAGCAATGCCAACCCAAAAAATTATATATTAAAAAAAATTGAATAAATAATCAGAAGCAAGACTTGGTGGCATTTTAGCTGGATATCTAAACTCAATTGATACACAAGACATCAATTAAGTTCATAAATAACAGGTCGCTAGCCTGTGAAGTCGTTGTTAATTAATTCACGATGAGTTGAATCATTCCAAACATTTAAAATAAAGCTATAATAATTTCTTAATGATGATTGGATGTGACGTGGAGTGTGAAAAAGACACCGGAGGCGTTTGTATATGGGAATATTATTCCATCACTTCAAATAAATTTAGTTTAGTTTCTATCTTTGTTTATACAATAATCAATTAATATTTAATAATATGGTCACTTGTCTAATTTACGTTTTGTAACCCACTCCAACTTACCCCACATAGGAGGGAAGTCTTGTAAGCAAATGTACGTTATTTACGAATGTATACGGAAAGGATGTTGGAATTATTCAATTAATAAAACATGTGTAGCTATCAATGAACCCAAATGAGAATTGATATTAATCGTTTGACTCAGTAGGGGATTATAGCTCATGTTGTTAAGAGCAGTTACCTCAACATCCGAAGTCATGTATTCGAATTCCCCTCTCTTCAATATCACTTGTATTTAAAAAATATATATATTAGATTCACCGTTGACATATATGCGCCATTTTTTTTGTCAAACAAAGTGTATGGAAATTCTCATATATATTCAGTTATTTTATATATGTTTAGATTTTTATTCTTCTCCAATTTTGAGGTATTTATAAAGAATTACAAAGATTGTTCACCCTAAATATAATAGGAAAAAATCTCAATTATAATAGGAAATAAATCTGAATATAATGGGAAATAAATAGGTAAGAAAATAAAATCCTAACATAGTACGGAACCAAAATCTAACTAAATAAGGACTCGCCAACACTCCCCCACAAGTTTGGCTCAAAGATATTTCACATGCCTAACTTGACAAGCGAGTCATAGAACACCATACTCGACATTGACCAATCGAACAACTGTAGAGAAGGTCTTGTTGTAAACCATGAGTTAAATAAAAGGCAACCAAGGCAAAGACCGCAACTGAAACACAGGGGAAACCCTAAAAAATAGGGCACATGGCAAAATACATAAACCCTAAAAATAGGGCACACAACAGAACACATACGAAAAACCCTGTGAATATAGCAAAGGAAAGGCAAGAAACATAGAAACCCTGTGAACACTGTGAACACAGCATAGTCAAGGCAAAAATAAACCCTAAAAATAGGGTAAGGCAAGGCAAAGCCAAACCCTAAAAAATAAGTCAAGGCAAAGCAAAGACAAAAGGCATGGGCTTAACAACAGCAACAACAATCACCACAACAATGGCACGTCAACGACGGCCAATGACAACAACAACCAAAGTGAAGGAGAATTCCTCCATATCCACTTTACCTAATTCACGCAGACACGACTTCTTTTCACTCCCCTCTCCCCCTGCAGAGAAAGGGTTATCAGAGTCGAGAAATAGGTAATAACTTCTTGGGAAAGAAAAACAAATCATTTTTTCATTCCTTCCCCCAACACTTAAATTACAAGGAGAACTCAAACTTAGATCATAAGAAAACCTGGCTCTGATACCATGTTGAACAAAGTATTTGGGAAAATTCTCGGATATATTCAAATATTTCATATATGCTTGGATTAGATTCTTATTCTTCTCGAATTTGGAGGTATTCATAAAGAAGTACAAAGATTTGTTAACCCTAAATATAATAGGAAATAAATCTAAATTACAATAGGAAATAATTCTCAATTACAATGGGACAAAATAAATAGGTAAGTAAATAAATCCCAACTTAGTAAGGAACCAAAATCCTAACTAAATAAGGACTTGCCAACATTTTTAAATACTGAAATGTTTTTATTTTTATTTTTATGGGTAGGCAATGATAAAGGAACATAGTTTTCTAAATTACTTTACCATGTATTTTTTCTTTAAATTTCAGCATTGGAACATACATTCCGAAACATCTTTTGTCGTCTAAAGCGCCTAGGGTAGCATCCCTCCACCAGAAGATTGAGTTCAAATAACTTTCCATGTGTCACGTGCATTAAAAATAATGACAATACTCATTATGCCTCAATACAATACAAGTGGTTGACGATATTTGAGCGTGGTGCATAAAGGTCAACCTCTTGATACATATTACATGGTGCTTGTTATGCTAAGATTGGATTTCAGAGCACCAATCCTCAAAGGGGAAAAAGTTTCGACACATGTACGTATCTTTTCACAACGTGTTTTGTCGCCTTATGCATCGAGGCTAACATCCCTTCACCAAAAAATTTGAGTTCAAATTATTTTTTAGGTGTTGTATGCATTGAAAGCAAGAGTAATGCTCGTTATGCCCTACTACAATAAGG
Source organism: Prunus yedoensis (assembly GCA_005406145.1). NCBI lineage: Eukaryota > Viridiplantae > Streptophyta > Magnoliopsida > Rosales > Rosaceae > Prunus > Prunus yedoensis. The sequence goes on from BJCG01002194.1 coordinate 12,860, forward strand.
TACCAACATGTGGCAATCTACATTTGATTGTATCGCGCAAATGCCAACTCGCTTGTACTACATGGTGCGTGTTACACAAAGATAGGATTTTTCAGCATAATTCTAAGACATAATAAATTTGGCACATGCGTGTTTTGAGAAACAAGTTTTTTTTGCCTAAAACACCTAGGATAACATCCCTATAATTACTTTCTACCATATGAGGGTGGTGCATAAAGGTCAACCCCTTTGTACGTACTACATGGTGCCTGTTATGCTAAGATTGGATTTCAGAGCACCAATCCTCAAAGGGGAAAAAAGTTTCGACACATGTACGTATCTTTTCACAACGTGTTTTGTCGCCTTATGCATCAAGGCTAACATCCCTTCACCAAAAAATTTGAGTTCAAATTATTTTTTAGGTGTCGTATGCATTGAAAGCAAGAGTAATGCTCGTTATGCCCTACTACAATAAGGTACCAACATGTGGCAATCTACATTTGATTGTATTACGCAAACGCCAACTCCCTTGTACTACATGGTGCGTGTTACACTAAGATAGGATTTTTCAGCATAATTCTAAGACATAATAAATTTGGCACATGCGTGTTTTGAGAAACAAGTTTTTTTCGCCTAAAACACCTAGGATAACATCCACATAATTACTTTCTACCTTATGAGGGTGGTGCATAATGGTCAACCCCTTGTACGTACTACATGGTGCCTGTTATGCTAAGATTGGATTCAGAGCACCATCCTCAAAGTGGAAAAAGTTCCGACACATGTATGTTCTTTTCAAAACGTGTTTTGTCGTCTTGAGCACCGAGTCTAACATCCCTTCACCAAAAAATTTGAGTTCAAATTATTTTCTAGGTGTTGTATGCATTGAAAAGCAAGAGTAATGCTCGTTATGCCCTACTTACAATAAGGTACCAACATGTGTCAATCTACATTTGATCTTATTGCGTAAACGCCAACCCTCTTGTACTACATGGTGCATGTTACACTAAGATTGGATTTTCCAGCATAATTCTAAGACATAATAAATTGGCACATGTGTGTTTTGAGAAAGAAGAGTTTTTTTTTTTTTTTCCCGCCTAAAGCACCTAGGATAACATCCCTCTACTATAATATTGAGTTCAAATTACTTTATATGTGTCACATTTATTGAAAGTAACGATAACGATCGTTATGTCCCACTACAATAAGTTATGTGTTAGGTGATATTTGCGTATACACCGTAAAGGTCATCTTGTGAGCATATATGATTGTTACACACTCATAATGGGTGTGTGGTTTGCCCTCCATCATATGACTAATCACTTTAATATCTGTTTAGTTACAAATTCATGTTATAATATTCGACAAAATATGAAAACGTTATGGTAATGCATGATAATTTTTTAAAGTGCCAATAATAATTTTCTTAATGTATTAATAATTTTTGTAGATATATTAATGTTCCTACGTATGCTCATAATTTAATAATAATGTGTTTTCAAATATATAAAATCATAGGAACAAATCAAAGTCTAATCTTAACAGCCGAAATAATAAGTCATGTTCATATTTGTTTGCACTGCAATTATCTTGGAATAAATGTAAACTTTAGTAACATCAAACCCAATTAAATCCATGTCTAGTAATAATTATCTGACATGCCATCCATGAGAAGCCATGAGGAGAATTGATAGGATACACAATACTGTCAGTAGTCTCTAGATATCAAGAATCCAATTGTACCGTACCATTACATATAAACAGGGAAGCATCCTTTTCATTCTGAAACTGATTTATTGCCATATTAATTTATTTTGCCCACTCCCATCATGGACCAAGTTATACCTTGCCATTCAAGAATTTATTTTATTAAATACAAGTGATGTTGAAACAATTCTATCGCAATCGCATATGGGGCATCGAGCTCGAGTGCAAAAAGCGGGTACCCTACTTTGATTAACTAACCTAATTCACGTTTATTTAAATCAAAATATTTTGGGAATATAAAAAAGAATTAAAAAAAGTTTCAAATGACAATATACAAATTACAAGATAATCTAAAGGCTAATTTATAATTTTGAAATAAGTTGTGATTGTCAGCACCTGAGTTTTTATCTGCAATACACCTGGAAATGATAGAGAGAGAAGAGCAAATTTGATGATTGATATATGAACCCACCACCCAACTCAACAAAATTAACAAAAGCATACAAATTTAAACAATACGTTCATGGGCCAATCACCAATGAACCCACGCGCTTGTTTTAGGCTTCAAAATCTCACGCAAGGAATTGACAAGCAAAGAATGTTCTGATTCGAGAGAGCTCAAAACATGCAATTGATGTTTGGTTTGGGTTCAATGATTTTATAATGTTTCAATTAATATGCATGTAGCAAGGTTTTGTTTTTAAATGATATAAAATTAGTAATTGATTGCGAAATTAAAGAAATATAAGGTGATGGAGCATATGGCACTCCATGTAAATTGGGTGTCATCATTTTTGGTACTGGTAATGTAGGTATGTTGGAAACGTTCTCTTGTTTTTTTTTTTTTTTTTTTTTTTATACAAGAAATTACAAAGTGAAATCCCGAATAAAGTTGAAATGTAGAACTGTAGCACGAAGGATGAGGGAGTGACTAATGTTTGCAAACACATCAACAACAAAGTTGGCTTCTCTAAACATATAGCGGAATTGAATGTATTGAAAAAAGAAAGCTAAAAAGATACGGATTGCACTATTTATATGAGTTTTTTTTTATACATGTAGAATATACAATATAGAAAATGTAAATCTCTTAAAAGTGTGTTAAAAATGAGATGCAATCTCTCACATGTTCATAAGAAAGGGTATATTAGCATGTACAGGTCGAAAGTAAAATTATGAGAGTGGCCAACACCCATGTGGAAGCTCCATGGTTCCTTCTCTCCATTGAAAGCCATACTTTACAAGTCCCAACTACTTTTGATACTCACCACCAGCACCAAGAGGCAACAACAATTTGCACTCCCTTTATCTTTCTTGTGCACATAACTGAGTAATAAACATGAAAAGGTTGGGGAGGGGAAAGTGATTGGGGCTCTTTGCTGTAAATTATAATGAGGTATGAGTTGGGTGTTTGGAGAGTGAGAAAGGAAAGAAAGAGATTGGGAAAAAGATTCAGTCATCATTATTTGTTGTGGGGGGCATCTTGTAAGGAAAAAAAAAGAAGAAAGACAACTGAGAAAGCAAAAATTCAAGAGCAAGAAGGTTGCCTCCCTATATCCTATGCAAATCCCCATACCTTTTGTAGTTTCCTCACCATCAAAAAAACAAACCCACTCTCTCTTTTTGCATATTGAGGCATTATAGTATCATAAACCATCATCATAATGACAATTATTTTACAGGGAGTGAACAAAAGCCCCATGTATATAATACCCTGGTGGGACATGAGCACCAATGACCCCTAATTATGTGGCTTGAAGATGGAGAGAAAAATTATATTAAAAAAATATTGCTAAAGTTTTTTTTATTAAAAATAAAACACAAAATCCCATTTGCATAATCACTCATGTTAAAGCCTAATAGCTTATATTGTTGTTTATTTATTTATTTATTTCAGTCATGTTGTGAGAGGCATTGACTCACCCAGAAAAAACACAGATAAAATGAGACCATGGGACCATGAAACCAAATTCCAAGAGCGTGCAGACCACATTGCGACACAGATGTTTGCTCCCTCTGTCAAACTTGGTCCCCATGAGCCCATCCAGGTCTCCATTGGCGCGTGTGATGACCTCTCCACATGAGCGCGTGTAGTCAACCAGGGTGTTTTTGGGTTGGGAAAGAAAAAGAAATGAGAGAGAGAGAGAGGTGAGAGAGGAAAAAGAGGAGAGAGACAGAGAGAGTGTCAGAGGTTAGAGGCAAGAGAACGTGCAGTATTTGAGGCACAGATCTGGATCCACTCAAAACACCCAACTCGGGCACCCACACACTCACTCAACTCACTCAACTCACTCAGTCTCATCTCACTGCTCATACCTCTACCCGTCTTTGTCCTCTATAAAGTTCAAAGGAGAGAGAAATAATAGATGGAGAAGTAGAGAGAGAAGAAAATCCACAGCTAGAGAGAGAGAGAGAGAGCTCAGAACCCAAAAAAACCCAGCAGCAGAAACACAGCAACAATTGCAGCAGTGAAGCAATTGATGGTTCTTCTGCTGCAAAAGAGCCTAGAAACTAGAAAGAAAGGCGGGTGGGTTTGGCCTTTGGAGTAAAGTTTGACTAGGAATTAAACCAAGTCCTATAGCGAGAGCTAGGATTTTTATTACAGGGATAGAAAGATAATATGTTTCAAGTAGTCGAGTTGGGAGACAGAGAAATTAGAACAAGACTCGTATCCTCTTTCACGGGTAAGCCGTACTTTTACACACACAGTCCAGTTTCAGCTTCAATTTGGCAAAGAAACTAAAGAAAACTGATTTTTTTACAAGAAAAAAAACAGTGTGTGGTTTTTTTTGGTGGTTTTAGACTTTCAGTTTTATTGCTATTTCTTTATGCTTATGACTCTTCCAAGTTCCAAACTTTCCTCTCTTTATTTGCTTTATGGAGAAATTCAATCCCCCAAAGCCTTTTTTTTGGTTGGGTTTTTCCTTTCCTTTCAACAATTAAAGGCAACTCTGAGCTTCAGCCTAGCTAGCCAGTTCTTCTTTTTAATCAATCAAACCACACGAGAATACTACTTTTAACACTACACACCTTTCTTTATGGTTCTTCTCTCTCTCTCTCTCTCTCTCTCTCTTCACCTTTATTTATTTTTCTTGGGTTTTGCAGGAATAATAAGATAGAAAGAAAGAGAACACTCTTATCTCCCCACTCATCACAAGAAGTTGTTGGTAGGTAAAAGGTTTTGTGTGTGGTTGAGAAAGAAATTTTACTTGCTCATAGAGTAGAAGAGCAAATTATCACTTTGCCCTCTCTCTCCTCTCTTTCCTCTGTCCCTCTCAATTTTTTCAAAACCAGAACGCAAGATTTGGAGGGTTGGTGGCAGTGAAGTTTAGCACACACCAACCCCACTCTGCTATCTCTATATCATCAACATCAGCCATGGATTCCTATGAAGCTACAAGGATTGTTTTTGCAAGGATCCAAAACTTGGACCAGAAAATGCTTCCAGAATCATGGGTCTGCTTCTGATACAAGATCATGGTGAGAAAGAAATGATAAGGTTGGCTTTTGGCCCTGAAGCTTTTCTCCACTCAGTGATTCTCAAGGCAAGGAAAGAGTTGGGAGTGCCCATATCAAACTCTCCTTCTACACCTTCCACACCTTCTTCACCTTCCCCCTTTCTTTCCACTAACCCAATCACTATCTCGAGGCAAAACTCTACTTCCTCGTCTCCAGACTCTCTCTCCTCCATTCCAAACCCATCTTCTTCCTCTGCTTCAGCTTCTTGGGCTGCTCTCTCTGAGCTTAGAAACCAAGAAGAAAATAATTTGATCATGAGCCCCGGCAGCAACTTAGCTCTTAATGGGTCCCTCTTCATCATCTTCCATGATGAATTCCTCCTTACCCTTCTATGGAAATGGAGGGACTGATGTGATTGATGAGTTTCAGCTTCAAGAGCAGCTCTCTTTCCTCAACGATGGCTCTCCAGCACTTGGGCCCAAATCCCCTGATTTCTTCTACCCCCAAACTGACTTGTCTTCAAGTCCTACCAATGGTTCTGATCCAGCCCTTTTCTCCTCTTACCATGGCTCTGCAAATTGGGGTGGTGGTGGTGGTGGTGGGCCCCTCCACCGGAGAAGCTGCTCTGTCAGTGATGTGTGCTCGGAGGACCCAAACTCTGCTGGGTTTGGCTGGAAACCCTGCTTGTATTTTGCAAGAGGCTACTGCAAGAATGGAACCAGCTGCAGGTTCTTGCATAGTGGAGGACTTGGGGACTCTGTTGTCGATGGTGGTGGTCCAATGGCTGTGGGGTCACCGAGCAAGCTCGAGATGATGGACCAGTCATGCCAAGAAGCACTTCTCAGATCTAAAACTGCTCAACAGCAACAGCAAAGACTTGCTGCTGCTTCTCAGCTCATGGCCTCAGCTAACTCCTTCCCTTACTCTTCTAAGTGCATGAACTTCCTTCTTCAGCAGCAACAAACCGATGCCCAAAGGTACAAAATTAATAAAGTCCATCTTTTTTGGTATTAAAGTTAGAATCTTTTCTCTTATATAAGTTAATCTTGCTGTGAAATCCATGTAGGGCTGCAGCAGCTGCTGCCTTGATGATGGGTGATGATATGCACAATCAGTCGATCCCGGCTCGAAAGAACGGATTTTTCGATGAATGGTGGTGGGGCAGGAATGGTGAACCCAGCTTCAAGGCAAATTTACTTGACTTTTCCAGCTGATAGCACTTTCAGAGAGGAAGACGTCTCAAACTATTTCAGGTCATTTTTCTGATCCTTAGCTTTTTTAGTGCAAACAACATCTTTTACAAAGGCATGGTGAAATGGGTTGTTTTTGTTTTGCTGACTTTGCTTGCTGTGTTTTTTGAATGGAAAAATAATGAAGCATTTATGGGCCAGTTCAAGATGTGAGAATCCCTACCAGCAGAAGAGGATGTTTGGTTTTGTTACATTGTGTACCCGGAGACTGCTGTGAAGCTCATTTTGGCCAAGGGAACCCTCATTTCGTCTGTGATGCTAGGGTGCTGGTTAAGCCTTACAAGGAGAAGGGCAAAGTCCAGGACAAGTACAGGCACACTCTCACTTCTTTTTTGATGTTGTTCCCCTAACTTAAACTTCCACTGAAATATCGTTACCGGAAGTAATTATACTTGAGGGAAATGAAGCTAATGCTGCTTGAATGTTATTAATATGCAGGAAACAACAGCAACAAGTGAAAGAGGGGAATTTGTCTCCCTGTGGTACACCTACTGGCCTGGATTCTAGAGACCCTTATGATATCCAGCTAGGTAGCTAATTCAGCCAAAACATTTGCCTTCAAAGAGTTATTAATTGTCACACACATGGACAATATTATTTTGCATTCAACCATGCTTCTCTTGAATTGTAGGAGCAAGGATGTTTTACAATCCTCAAGACATGTTGTGGAGGAGGAAGCTGGAGGAGCAAGCTGAGTTGCAGCAAGCACTTGAAATTCAAAGCCGAAGGTTAATGGGTCTGCAGCTTCTTGATGTGAAAAAGCATCACCACCGTTCTCTTTCTTCCAGTCAGTCCCATTCAGTCCCCTACTCAGTCTCCAAGCATGTTTAATCAAAACCTAATGTTTCCTTCAGTTTCCCAATGGCCCAGAAGTTCCGCAAGGTATTTTTGTTGCTACATTTAGAATGTGGTAAATAGGCGTCATGGTTCAATGCGGTAGCTAACATTTTTAATTGTTCTCGATCGCAGATAACTGCTCCACTCCGATGCCACCCACTGCTTCAGAAGTGGATGACGATCAGTTGCTAAGGAAGCAGCGCATGTTGTGTTAGGTAAAGAAGTAATGGCCAACAATGATGAAAATGGCAGTGGCAGTGGCAATGCCAATGCAATGGAAATGGTGAGGGGAGCCCCCGCGATAATGTCAATAACTTGCTTGAAAGGTATGCAGGATTTTGCATCTAATTTCTGTGTTGGTTTTCCAAGTTGTATGAACACTGTGTTGAAGCTTTTGGACCTTATAATTAAGTGCATTGCAGCTTGGAGCACAACCTTCCTGCTAGTCCTTTCGCGTCTCCAACGAAAGGTGCCGGTGAGTAAACGTCTGCCTTCCCCAGTGGGACTTACCGAGGCCAATGACTCCGACGCCTCAGCTGCCTAACATGAACTGGCCACTTCACTACTCCCAGCAGCTTCAACACTCGACATGGCGTCGTTCAAGTCTTTCAACTGCCAAATCAAGGTTACCCCAAACTCCATTCCATCAAATTTATCCATGGCATCATGGTGCCTAAATATACCTAACTTGGGAGTGTTTGATGAATTCAGGTTGTCCTCTGGCCATGGAACCATAGGAGGATGTATGGGGGCACGGAGCTGGACCGAAAGTGCCCGGTTGGAACTTCCTAATTAAGCTCTAACCAGGTACAAGTTACTTTCAAAAGCTTAAGATTTGTTTTGTTTTAACCACCATAACATAATCTATGTGATTATTTGGCTGTATTTGCAGGAGGATCAACAAGTCAAGTACTAAACCAAACAAAACCCACCAAAAATCTGTAGAGATCATCATCATCATCATCATCAAATCCTTTCCCCACCAGCAGCACCGCCATCATATCATGAAATACCATACTAGTTACTACCATACAAAAATGCATACGTAAAAGGCAGAAAAGGAAGTGGGTCAGCCATTTCCTTTTCTTTGTTCTTTGTACTCGGTTTCTGTAGTTGAAGTTGCAACCACAGGTTAAAAAGTTTTAAAGAAGAAGAGAGACAGAAAGAATCAAAACACGGTCAAAAAAAAATGTTAGTTTGTAACTTTTGGCACTGTAATTTTAATTGTCAGCCTTCCCAATTGTTCCCCTTTAAGTGAAACAATTGCCAAAATCTAGTTTAGTCTGTTAGTCTGTGTTTTAGTGTAAAACAATCTTTGTACAGCAGAAGCGGAAGCAGAAAGAAGCTAGCTGATAGAGAGGTAAAAAAAAGAAGAAAGAAGGTAAATTTGTAACTACAAGGCTGATTCAGTCAGAACTCTTTAAAGGGTAGTTGAAATTGAAGGAGCCTGTGAGGAGGAAGGCAAGCTGTGAAGCAACATCAGTCAGCTGAGCTCAAGTACGATATTGTTAACTGTTTTGTTTTTTTTCTTACCATTATGAATCAATGATTGTGTTCCTGCTACTTGTAGTGGTTGTGTTATACACAGACACAGTTGTACCCTTGGCTGTAAATGTTAAAAAAAGAACAGTAAGAAAACTTAGGATGATGAAAATCAGAAATGAAACAAGTGAGTTTTTTACTCTAATTTGGCATCTTTGTTCGCTTCTTCTGTGCTTTGGTTTTATGATGGAGGAGTGTTTCTTTTGTCTCTTTGTATAAAAGCCACTTCCATTTTTTCTTCTTTTTGTAACTGGTGGGATACTGTCTTTAAAACTATCTATTCATGGGGAGCTAAAGACTAAAAGCAAGTGGGGACCACCCAACATGGGTGGTGCTGACGCTGCACGTGGGTCCTACTCATTTATCTAATGCAGATTGGGGGTGGGGCCTACACACCAAAACCCCCACCCATGTGAGTGATCTATACAATGCCACTATCTCTCTCTCTCTGAGAAGAGAAGAGCCTTTACTTTCTTCTCTCTCATTGACAGGAGAAGGAGAGGACATAAAAGTAGATGTTGATGCCACACGTATGACAACAGTGCACGGATACAAGAATCTTTTGGGGTCTGTAGCCTTGTGAATGCGTGAGAGAAAATTGGGCAGTAACTCAGAGAGAGAGAGAGAGGAGGCCCTAGATTTTTACTGTTGCCTCGGAGTTTGGACCAAAAGGTGAGGAGTAAATACGAGTGTGGAGATAGTGAGAAACAGGTAGGCAGGCAAACGCTTCGGTAACTACAAAGTTACCATAACCATGCTGATATGTTGACATTGCAGGGATTACAAACTGAAAGAGAGACCATATCCATATGCTGTTTCCCAATAGAGAAAGAGAGAGAGAGAGAGAGAGAGCTAGCGTAATTGATTGTCTTGGGAATTTATGATTAGGGTTTGTGTGGAATGATGGGCCTCAATAGTGTTGTTGCAATTAATAAGTGATCCTGTATCTTTGACCATTTTTGATTTAGACCTTTGTTTCACTTGTATTATATTTGTTAGATTAAAGTGAATTAAGTTTGTCAACAAATGACATTGACGGAAGCAAAAGGGATGGAGTAAGAAATCGGACAATAGGGTTTCAGAAAAGGAGGATTTGCCTAGATTCGCTTATCAATTATGAGCCATGATCATGATAGTTGACATAAGGCAATCTTTTGTCACGTGTGTATGTTACTAGGTTACTAATTTGGGCTGCACTCTTTCACAAAGAATTTTCATAATACATATATATTTTTTTTTATACAACGATATTCTACTTTAATCTAACCTAAATTACGGAAAGGATGATTCGACCGTATATAATTCATAATAATATTGACAACTACGACAACCATTACTGATCATTCAATTAACAAGCTAACAACTATAACATATACTAGAACTATCGACTGCTAATCATAAAAATGTGTTTGGGAGAGAGAAAATTAGTGGTAAATACTTGTTTATATTACTCTCTCTCTCTCTCTCTCTATGCGTGTGTATAGTATGATTGTATGAAATTATGTGAAGTGAGAAAAGGGTAAATAAGAATCATTCTTCCATGTATAATCTCAAAGGAACATGATTATGCCGGAAGAGGATCACAAGGCATTCTCTTTTGGCTTCGTTTTTCTATTTTTTGCAATACTTTTTATTAGATTGTAGGGTAGCCCACTTAGTTAAAAAAACTCGAGAGCCCTAGCAAGCACCCAAATATCATTAAGATGCATGTTTGTTGGGTGCATGCCTAATTAAAGAGGAAATGTTCAAGTAGAAGCGGCTCCTCCTCCATCTTGTGGATGGATGGATGGGTTTGTTTGGTCAAATTGTGTGTGCCGGGGGCTTACGTTTTCATACTGGCAGCTTTTTCTCGTGTCACAATTATAAGAAGCCAGTGGTCAGGATTTTACAAAAGAAACAAGGAGCACCGAATTGATGGTGTCTCATAACTACATCATAAATCCTTTAAAATATTATCGGGTCGCTCATAGTTTATGGGTTCAATTTTGACCCGACTCATATTTTGGTTTAAGTGAAACTTGGTTTATAAAGTGTTGCAATTTATCATCTATGTCAACTTCTATTCAGTTTTCATATAACATATGTTAAGTTCTATTCACTTTTCATTAGCATGCCTCTCACATGGAGAGATATTCGTCCATCTATACGTATTAGGCTCGCTAATGACTACATCTTATAGAATAGTCTAGGATCTAATATGGAGGAATCAATTTGGGAGGGAAATGGGGGATTGTAAGGTTCCAGGTTTTGATCGGCTGTTTGGATGGAAATCGATTTTCAGTGATACCTAATATCGATTTAGTGATCCTTATATATATGGTAAATTGCAACACTTTACTGAATCCAAGTTAATAGTAAAAATTAAAATTTCATGTGGATACACATACTTAGAAGTTCACATTGATATCTTATTGCACTTGAGAGTTAATATTGACTATCATTTGCTTCTCTTTTTATTTTACTTTTTCCTTTTTAGATTTAGAATGCCACATTTCTAGTAGGAGGTATGCTAAATTTATTGCAATTAAGTCACCGCCCAAACAATAAGAAATCAAATCAACTATTAGAAAAAGGTCGGGAAGAATAAAACCTTATTGGATGAAAATAAAGAAATATCATAGCATCCGTCCTCCTACGCGCTTCTCAAAACAAGCCTCAAGTATTTATCTGGCATAATGATATTATTAGGGAATGATCAGTGAAATTGGCATTCCATGTCTTACCAACTTAACTGTGTTAATAACATTTGCACAAGAAACGAGAAAGGAGTACCTAACTCCATCAACTTTTTTTTAGTGAAAGGGATTGAGGATGGGGGTTTACACAAATATTCATGGTGTGTTTAGGGATTTCGAACTTTTATCCACGTGGATCGAGGTGGAAGAACTCAACAAACTGAGCTATACCACACTAACAACTCCCTAAACCTAATTTATCAAAGATTGTAACATTATTAATTCATTCATAAACCAAAAATTTAGGGAAACCTATTGGACCCGACTGAGGAACTATTCCGGCACAACAAACATAGAGACAGCTCGTAAGCCTCAGATTTGATTTGTTTGTAGAGAGAGTAGAAAGTGATGAATATAGAGAGGAAAATAGAAATAGATGAGCAATACAGATCGATGAGGGAGGGGAGGGTGCCAGGGAGGAGTGGTGTCAACCACATGTAGGTGAAGGGTTTTGAAATATTTCCCTTTTTTAGTTTTTCTTTTTAAAATTAATAGTGTGAGAACAAAAAAACATTAAAATTTCCTAATCTCACATCAATTCTTCTTCTAAAGATGTAAAAGAAATTAGCGCAAATTAAACTCAACGTACGTGAATTGAATCTTCAGAAATCCTTACAGCAACGACTTCCGTCTTTAATTTCGTCAATCCTTGTTGAAAGAGCAGAAGAGATGGTGATTTTGGATTAGGTAGTTTTATTTTTCTTGAAGGCGGAGGGCCGGAGAGAAAGAGAATTGGAGAAAAGGTAATGATTTAGAGCATCCACAATGACCGGCGTAAATTTGGGATCTGTAAGAGCAACTCTAGTGGGAGATGCTAAACACCGTGCAGTTGGCCTTTTTAGAAACCCAATCAAAAACCAAGCTCCAATGGGCCAGATAGTTGGTTACTAAAAATTGGACACGGCCCTAGTTTGTACCCAAAAAAAAAAGAGCCAAGCTTATGTATTCTTTTAGCAACTAAAGTTTCACCGGCCTTGTTGTTGGCGTTGTGTGGTTCGATAATATGCGTGGATGTGGTCGTGGCCATTAGGGGTGGGCATCGGTATTGGAAAATAGGAACACTGAATTGGATAGGATGGAAAAAATTGGAAAGAAAGCCGATTGACTAAAAAGTCAACAAACTGACACCGAACCAAATCAAACTGGTTCCAACCGATTTCGATTTCGGTTTCACACTGCACCAAACCAGACCGAATTGGAGTTGGTTGTGTATGATTTTTTTTTACATAATTATTTAACTCTAATGCTACATTTTAATACTCATAACTAATATTTCCCCAAGCCCAACTTCAAATATCTCTCTTTTTAAGGCCCCAATATCTCTCTTTGTATGAATTGTATCATTTTGTTAATTTTCAAGCCCAAAAAATAAAATTTTAGTTTGAATTTATATTAAAAAAAATTCAAAACAAAAAACAAAAATCTTGTCCAAAATCGAAACCAGACCAAAATCGGTTAAATTGAACCGGCTAGTTCAAAAAAAAATTCACTAAAATTGGACTAGTTACATAATACTCATTCCGATTTCAATTTAAGGTGAAAATCGGACCAAACTGAACCGCGTCCACTCCTATTGGTCATTATCTCACATCGGAGATGTACTATAATAGTACACAACTTATAAGCAGGTGATCCACTACATTTAGATAAGCCTACACTTGAATAGGTCCATTTTGTTTTAACTCACACAAGGAATTTAAGTGATTAGGTAAGAGACGATAGTGAGCTCTTATGGGTACCTTACACAACAATGATACTAGAGACTAGTGCTTGAATTGGGCTCCCTTCAAGCAGACATACAAATTTGATACTGGAGACTAATGCTTTGAATTGGGCTCCCTTCAAGCAGAGATACAAATTGTAAACTCTTAGTAACAAAAGTAAAATGAACTTATGGAAAATACAAAATACAAAATTGAAGCTAGTTAATATTGGTACTAGAGACTAGTGCTTTGAAATGGGTTCCCTTCAAGCAGGCCTACAAACTATAAACTCTGAATAACAATGTAAAATGAACTTGTGGAAGTTAAAGCAAATAGCAGAAATTGGTAAAACATTTAAAATACTAAAAATTGTCCTTAATTAATGAATTTATTAAGTATTGAAACTTTACGTTAAATAAGGATTAATATAGTAAATTAACATTTTTTCATCTTAAATTTTTTTTATTCGAAATAAGAACATGATGGTCCTATTTCATGGGACACAACTTCTTGTTCTTGTACCCAACACCCAAAACACTTATAAACACCTACCCAAACAATCATTACACACACTCAAAACCCATTTATAAACAAACCCAAAAAATATAACAATTGTTGATTGTGGGGTTGATTTTTGGGTGTGTTTCTATGTTTAAATAGTGTTCGGGTTTTTTTTATAATACATGTTCGGATTGTGTTATTTATAAATATCTATTCTTTTTTTGTTGTTGTTAAATTCTCCTAATTCATAAATAAAATAAAATAAAAAAATCAATGGCATACACGTGAATATGTCTGAAGGGGGCCAATATAAAAATGAAGCAAAAAAGTAATAGAACGAATAACATCCTGACTTCTCGCATTCATTAATACTTAATAGATTGACGATTGAAGGAAATTTATTGCACGAATTTTGCGAGCATATTTAGCACATGTGTGCATGAATGAGATGAAAGAGGTGAGGAAGAAACGAAGGAGAATATAAGGGCCGTCGGTTAAGTTTCAGCGGCCCGTTCATTTTCAGAACGAAAACAAACCAAGAATCCGTTCGGTAGACTTAAACAAAAAACAGGAGAATGTTCAAAATGAAAACAACATCACGTGTACTTTGGAAAAACAAAAAAATATGCTTTCATCACAGAAACAAACTCCTAAACCATAAACAGAAAACCCACAACCCCACACTCGACCCAGCAAAACGAACGAAACGAAAAGCCCACCCAAACAAACCAAAAGCAAACATACAACGGCCACGATTGTCAGCCTCATCGCATCAGCCAACCCCCTGACTGCCTGCCACGAAACTTCAGACCCAGTCCCCACATCACCACCACCTATAAAACCCAACCGACACCAACACAATACCATGCCAATGGAATCACGACCAAACACCCAATCGAACCCAATAAACATCTCGCCACCTAGTAAAAAAGCAATCGACCCTAGCACCTCCACCACCCATACCCAATCAAAGCATCACCATCGCCATCACCACCCAATTAAGAGAGGGGGGGGGGGGGGGGGGGGAGGGAGAGAGAGGTGGGTTGGTGGGATTCATGCCATGGAAGGAAGGAGTGGGTGCGGCGGCATGAAGAGATAGTAAAAAAGAGGGAAGGGAGAATGAAGAAAGTAGAGAGAAGAAAGAAAGGAACGGCCTGAAAGGGAGAAGAAAGAGAAAGGACAGAGGAAGAAAGAAAAGGAAAAAAGAAGAAAAGAGGAAGAAAAAAAAAGAGATAAAATAAATTTAACTTTTAAAAAACAATATAACTTTTTATTTGTCAAATTATACTTCTAAAAAATATTTTTTAGAACATAATTAGCAAAAATAAGCTTAAAAAATAACTCACATTATTATTATATCAAATTGTACTACCAGACACGTTTTCATTGTTTTGTTTTCTGAAGATGTTTTCTAATTAATCTACCAGACGCATTTTCATTTCCTGAAAATGCAAATTTGTTTTCTTGTTTTCATTCTCTGAAACTATTTCTTAGAAAATCACTCTATGACAAACTGTGACCAGACGGGCCCTAAGACTATGTTAATTTTGAATCTTTATGGACCTTTAAAAAAATTAGGGTTTACTCAAATTCAAATGTACACTGTGGTCTGACCAGCCAAAAAACTAACGAAATCCCAAGAGAAAACCCTACAGAAAGAAGAATAACCTTTGCACCTGCTCCCCTTGGAGTCGTGGCCTCCTTCCCTCCCCTCCCACTTCTCAGCCTTCCCCTATGCTCTCCTTCTCCTCCCATCCCTTATCATCTCCTCTCCTCTTATTCTCTCACCCTTCCCAAATACTTCTTTGTTTTTTTCGTTTTGTTTTGTGGGCTCGAAGGAGATGCCTTGGAACACTGTCATCACCTCGATAGTCTGTCGTTGTTTGTAGCCCACACACATCCCTCATAAGGATTTGACTCCATTGTCAGCCCTTCAAAATGAGTTTGAGTTGTAAGGTGGGGTTGTTGTTGGGTTTGCGTGGATTCAGATTTAGTTGGTACTACATGATGATGTGTTTAAATGTGGAGCGTGATCCTGTTTTTTTGTTTGTTTCATCTAATAAATTTCAAAATCCTTTAACAGCTTGCTGTGTTTTCTATTCTCTTTATAGGTTTTTAGATTTCGACTATGTGTGTGAGTTTCGTATACTATCGCCCCCTCTTAATAGGAACGATCCCTAAAAAAAAAAAAAAAAAAAAAAAAAAAAAAAAAACAACTGAATGAGACGCAAGGAAAAAAAAGAGAGAATATTATAAAATAAATTGGATTATTTCCATTTCAATAATTAAAGTAATCGTCCCTTGCTATATCTGTTTTTACCCTTCCTATAATTTGACCCAAAAAAATCTCTATTTTATCCCAACTTAATTTTTTTTTTTTTAATAGAAAAATCCTAAATAATCTTAAACATAAGGGAAATTATTTGGTTTTTTGGGCAAAAATGGTCACATTATTTGAAGGGAAACAATGGCCAGACGATGGAAGATAGGGGTGCGGCATTCAAATTGAAAAATCGGGACCAAAAAACTAGAAAAAACATGATTGACCAAAAACTGAACAAGTTGACCAAAAATTGGACGGAACAGACTTTGGTCCGATTTCAGTTCCAATTCTTTTAGTGAAAAAACTAGACCAGGGTGAGCCAACCTAAATGTGTATTTAAGCCCAATGCTAAATTTCTAAGCCCATAACTAATCTTTTCCAAGCCCAACTCCAAATCACCTCCCTTTTCTAAAACTTCAGTTGACCTTTTTACCTCCTAAATAGGCAGTCAAATAATACTTGACAGAAATGAGGAAGGACTAAAACTCCACTTGTGGTAGAGCCTATGGACTACATAATTTAGTAATTGAACTCAAAGACGAAAATGCAAATCAAAGTATAATTTATGGACCATTTCTACAAGTAATATTAAATTATTCATAATTAAGTCCCATTTGACATTGCTTATTTGGGCCTAAAATCACTTATTTTCACAATTTTAAGGCTCGTTTGGAAGTGATTCTAGATATGCCAGAATCACATGGAAGGTGCTTCTTCATTAAAAAAAATTACTTAAAACCACTTAAAGTGATTATATAGGGAAGAGATTCTCCATAAAAGTGCTTTTTGGTCTATCCAGAATCACCCACACACGAGCCCTTAGTTTCTTATCCTGTTTGGTAAAAGAAGAGATAATTTCTTTTAGGATGAAATTATGTGACTCACCTGTGATTTGGGAAAGCATCTGAAAGGATGATTATTATTTCACATTTAGCAAAACATCTAATTTACATAATCTAATTTAGTCATTATACACATCCCATAACACTTTTACACAAACATTTACCAAATACTTATAAAATGATTTTTGTATGAACATCACTTTTAATATAAAGTTTATCCAACGCCAAACTTATTCATTCACATTTAATTTCTCTTATAGAAAATATGACTATGATTATTTTCACAGCAAATCAATTCCCAACTTGCCAAGTAGACTAATTTTCTCCATGCATACAAAATCTCACAATTTTATTGAAACCCTAGTTTATCTTTCATGTTTATCTTAATTTTTTTTTTCAACAAAGTATCCGCATATTCATATACAAGTCACAATTGCATATTTGGATTAGACCAGTGGTAATTAAGTAGAGTTGCTTGCGCTGAAAGAATATACGTGTTATTACTAATGCCTAAAATGACAAGAGAGGGAGAGGGGAGAGAGAGAGAAGAGGTAAAAGACTGAAATGTTGTTAATTAGTTAGTATAAATTTGTAAAATGATGAC
This sequence comes from Prunus yedoensis, assembly GCA_005406145.1. Lineage (NCBI taxonomy): Eukaryota > Viridiplantae > Streptophyta > Magnoliopsida > Rosales > Rosaceae > Prunus > Prunus yedoensis. Next base: position 30,342 of record BJCG01002194.1, read on the forward strand.
CATATATAGTTAGAGATCACGAGTTTGTGGTGCATTTAGGAAATTAATTGAAATGACGACCGCCTCTTTTTCTCACTATATACAGAGAGAGAGAGAGAGAGAGCACAATATCATATCTCGAGATATCTGCAAAATCAACTCTTTCCTCTTAATACACCAACATTCCGCCATTCCCGGCTTCGTTTTGAAACTTTCCATAACAAAAATATAATATTTTTTTATATATAAAAAAAATCAACCTTACTGAGTCACAGAGGAGCGAGTGAGAGAGTGATCTCTATCTCATATTCACAAGAAAGCTACGATGAGAGAGAAAATGGAGGATTATTTGAGGAAGAACTTCGACGTGGAACCCAAACGGCCCTCCGACGAGGCCTTGATGCGATGGAGATCCGCAGTCGCCGTCGTCAAGAACCCTACCCGAAGGTTTCGCATGGTCGCCGATCTCGCCAAGCGTGCCGAGGACGAAAGAAAGCGCAAGAACCTCCAGGTCCGTTTCAATATCTCCATCGTCGTCATGAACATCGTCGTCCGTACGATTTCTTTGATCAGTTGTTACTTTAATTGCATGCTGCTCTGTTTTGGCTTCAAATCTTGATTAAGAAAATGGATGGAGTGTATGAAATGCATGCATTGATTTTCCTTCTTTGGTGTTTCTCCGAGATTTTCTCGGAAGCCAAACACGGCCTAGGAGATTATTGATAATTTGTTTGTGAGGTGTAGTGACCGATAGATCATGTTCTGTTTGTTATAATGACTGTAAGATCTTTAGTTTTGAAATGTCTTGGTGATGATCGTGTCTACAAATTAATTTATGAAAGTAGTGTTGATCTGTAAGCAATCAGTAATTGGATGAGTTCTGTTCACATTTTGTTTTTTTTTTTAATAAAAAATTTTAATTTTTTGGTTTGGGTGGTTGAATTTTATTACAAGAAAATTCAAATTGATTGTGAAAGAAACTGTCGTCTCAAAGCCAATGGCCAATGTGCTTTGAGAGGCGGCGGGTCAAATCCATGAATCCATGACAATATATTTGTCGCTGCTGGCGGTGGTGGTGTATTTTTGAAGTCAATTGGGCTTACGGTGCCACAGGCTGCAAGTCTGTATTGCTGCAATATGGGTTCATACGAGTTATACAAAAGGTGGGACCCACATAATTAAGATAATCTCTCTATTAGGAGATGTTAAGTCACGGGTCAGTAAATGTGGTCCTAATAGTAATACCAGTTGCATAGAGATGTCACAAATAAACCGCAGCTTATGGGTAGTCTAGACCGCTAAGAGACATTTCTGGTTCACTGTGGCTAGGCGAACCTCGGATTTTTCCTTCTTTTTTTGGTAGTGAATGATGGGAACATAGGTGACAAGTTTTGAATATGCAATTGAATTTGTATTTGACTGGAATTGAATTTGAATACAGGCTGAGGCTGCTGCACATTGTCAAATTAATAACACGTTTGTTTGCTGTAATTGACCCTCCTTTTGCGAAAACTGACCTTCAAGTTGTCTTTCTTCTTGGTCTGGAAAAGGAATTGTCTAACTTTTTCCTACCAAATATGATTTCTATCTATTTGTATACATATGCCATAGAGCTAGGATTGGATTAACTGTAAGTGCTATTGCTGGAGGTGGATGCATTTATTTCACCAGTTATATTTCATCTCTCTCAACTTAATTTCTAAAGTCTTCTACTTTAGGGTGATGAATCTCTTTATTACTGTGTATTCAATTTATTTATTGACCAATAGCTATGGTTTCTCAAGCTCACGGGGGTTACTAATATAAACCAAAAAGGGAATTTTTTTTGTTTTCACTCTCAAGTAGAATATATGAATGCCACTAAAGAAGAAAATTACCTTTTGCTGTTGTTGCTTGAGCTGAGCCTGGACATTGCTGGTGCGAAGTGATTAAAATTAAAATAAGTTCAAAACTGCCATACAAAGTGATGTTCTTTGTAAGTTTTTTTTTGTTTTAATTTATATCGTTACTTTTGGTTTGGGCTGACCAAATTTGAACAGAATTTATGAAGTCAAGGCAGTAGTTTTATGCATTAGCACCAGGATAATATATCTATTTTTCCTATCATTCCCAGTTTTCAATTAGTTTGTCGAAAGCATTATGATTTCATAGTGTGAAAAAAAGGACTGAAAACAGAAGAATGAAGATTTCCTGCTGATAATCTTTTCAATTTATGTTCTGGCCGATGAGGAAACTTCTTTGCTATTTCAGTTGAAATATGAAATGAAGACATTTGTGATTATGCAGTGATTTCTTTGTATATTTTTACTCTAAAAGGTCAGTGTCCTGTAGTTTTAGCCCACTTATACTTTGTTTGCTTTGTATATAATTGCTTCACTGAGACTGATTTGGCTCATCCAACAAGTAGTATACAAAACACCCTAGTCAGTGAGCAGAGTTCTTACTCTTTCCAGGGTTTCTGAATTCAGTTTTTTCAGAATGTAGGCAAACTTATTGGACAGATATACATGCAAGATTTTGGAGAATGTTCCAAAGTAACAAGCCCAGCTCTTAATTACTTGGTTGAATTTGTCGAAAATGACTCTAGATAGGTTAGTATTCAGCTTAGGAAAAGGAAATATTCAGGTAGTGCTTCTTTGAATTTTACTCACAAAACCAAAAATATAGGGAAAGTTAATTAGAGAATTACCTGCTTGAGCTAATGTTAGGATGGCCCGCATTGGTAATTAGTCTGCATCATGAGTGTTTGAAGACATTAGGGATCTGTAAAGCATGAAAAGCATGTTTCATGTGGTTTTTATTTATTTTCTTAATCTAACATTTTGGTTATGCTTCCATTGATTCTGACCAGGAAAAGATACGTGTAGCTATGTACGTGCAGAAAGCAGCATTGCAATTCATTGATGGTACTATTCTTTTTCATTATAGTAGCATCTCTTTCACTTAATCTTCTGATTCCTTTCTAAGTTATGTACTATTTTATACAATACAGCTGGCAATCGTGGGAGATACAATCTATCCAAAGAAGTTAGAGATGCTGGTTTTGGCATTGAACCTGATGAAATTGCATCCTTTGCTAGATCTCACGATAACAAGGGTTTGGAAGGACATGGAGGAATAGCAGGATTAGCAGGGGATGTTTCTGTATCGCTGAAAGATGGTGTTGTTCAAGCAAGATACCTGTTAGGCAGAATATATATGGTCTCAACCGATATGTCGAGAAACCTTCTAAAGGTTTTTGGATGTTTTTCTTGGGAAGCCTTACAAGATTTAACTCTAATCATCCTCATGATTTCTGCCGCGGGTCTCTATAGGTGTTGGAATTGCAACCGAAGGGTGGCCAAAGGTATGTACGATGGCTTGGGAATAATACTCAGCATCCTTTTAGTGGTGATGGTCACTGCAGTTAGTGACTACAAGCAATCATTGCAGTTTAAAGAATTAGACAAGGAAAAGAAAAATATCATGGTTCAGGTGACTAGAGATGGACGCAGACAGAAGGTCTCTATCTACGATTAGTGGTTGGAGATATTGTTCATCTTTCGATTGGAGATCAAGTTCCAGCTGATGGTATTTTCATATCAGGCCACAGCTTACAAGTCGACGAATCGAGCTTGTCAGGTGAGAGTGAGCCTGTGGACATAAGTGAAGATAAACCTTTTCTTCTTGCAGGAACCAAAGTGCAAGATGGTTCTGGTAAAATGCTGGTGACATCAGTTGGTATGAGGACTGAATGGGGACGACTAATGGTTACTCTGAGTGAAGGTGGAGACATGAGACACCACTGCAGGTGAAACTTAATGGAGTTGCAACCATTATTGGAAAAATCGGTTTGGCTTTCGCCGTGCTGACATTTTTAGTTCTGACTTCAAGGTTTTTAGTAAACAAGGCAGTTCAGCATAGGATGACACACTGGGATTCCAGTGATGCATTAAAGCTTTTGAATTATTTTTCGACTGCTGTCATTATAATTGTTGTTGCAGTCCCAGAGGGGCTACCTCTGGCAGTGACATTAAGTCTTGCCTTTGCAATGAAAAAATTAATGACTGATAAAGCACTTGTTAGGCATCTATCTGCATGTGAGACAATGGGTTCTGCTACTTCTATTTGCACAGATAAGACAGGAACCTTAACAACAAATCATATGGTGGTGAATAAGATATGGCTCTGTGATGAAACCAAGAATATAACAAGTAATCATGACAAAGACGTATTGAAGCCAGTTTCTGAAGAAGTATATAAACTCCTTTTGCAGTCTATCTTTCTGAATACAAGCTCAGAGGTAGTCAAAGGGAAGATGGAAAAAATAGTATTATAGGTACTCCAACAGAGACGGCAATAATAGAATTCGGCATGCTTCTGGGAGGTGAATTTAAATCTTATGGTGAGGGATATAAGACACTTCTGGTTGAACCATTCAATTCAATCAGGAAAAAGATGTCTGTACTAGTGGCTCTTCCTGGTGGTGGTCGGCGACTAGCATTCTGCAAAGGAGCATCAGAAATAGTTTTTAAAATGTGTGACAAGGTTGTTAATACCACTGGTGAAGCTGTGCCTCTGTCTGAAGAGCAGAGAAATAAAATCTCAGATGCGATAAATGGTTTTGCTTGTGAAGCTTTAAGAACTCTATGCTTAGCTTTCAAGAATGTCGAAGACTCCTCTGGTGAAAACAGTATTCCTGAAGATCAATATACATTAATAGCTGTTGTTGGAATTAAGGATCCTGTGCGGCCTGGGGTGAGGGAAGCTGTGAAGATTTGTTTAAATGCTGGGATTACTGTAAGGATGGTCACCGGCGATAATATTAATACAGCTAAAGCCATAGCTAAAGAGTGTGGCATTTTGACAGAAGGTGGTTTGGCTATAGAAGGGCCAGATTTCAGAAATAAGAGCCAACAGGAGATGGCAGAAATAATTCCAAAACTACAGGTTTTTGTTTTGCCATTGCTTTAATAACTTCCTCTTATACTTTCTCATTTGTGTTCATGGAAAATAGTTCCTGTATCAAATTTCTGTGAAGGAAATAAGTGGAAAAAAAAAATGCTTCATGCAGGTAATGGCTCGATCCTTGCCTTTGGACAAGCACACCTTAGTAAAACAGTTGAGGGATGGGTTCAGAGAAGTTGTGGCAGTTACTGGTGACGGGACTAACGATGCTCCCGCTTTGCACGAGGCGGACATCGGACTTGCCATGGGTATAGCAGGAACAGAGGTTTGCAATAGACCCTCATCCTACACTAGTGCAAATAATTCAAGTGTCTGCTCTTTATTTAAGTTTCTATCTTTGTACCGTTGGTAGGCTAAAATTCGACTGTCTGCAGGTTGCAAAAGAAAATGCTGATGTTATCATAATGGATGATAACTTCACAAGTATAGTGAATGTTGCTCGATGGGGTCGTGCGGTTTATATCAACATTCAAAAGTTTGTACAGTTCCAGCTAACAGTTAACATTGTCGCTCTGATGCTCAATTTCATTTCAGCATGTGTCTCAGGTGTGTTCATTCGTGGAACTAATTAAACCTTTTTATGCTTTCTTATACTTCCAATTGTTATAGAAATCTTTTGACATGCATTTTTACCTAATGTAGATCCTAATGTTCCTTTAAATAACTTACAGGATCGGCGCCGCTAACAGCTGTCCAGATGCTTTGGGTAAACTTGATCATGGACACTCTTGGTGCCTTGGCACTGGCCACAGAGCCACCTAATGATGGCCTTATGAAAAGACCACCAGTTGGAAGAAATGTCAACTTCATCACTGGGATCATGTGGAGGAATATTATAGGTCAAAGCATCTATCAAATTGCTGTCCTCTTGGTTCTCAAGTTTGTGGGATCAGGCTTTTGAAGCTCACTGGTGCAAATGCAAATTCCATTCTCAATACCGTCATATTCAACTCTTTTGTGTTTTGCCAGGTACCATCCACTGATACATTATTTTCTTTTTGTTTTATCTCCATTTAAATCAGCACAGCTGAAGCTGAATGTTTTTTCATTCATTACCATCAAATTTTGCATGTCAGGTATTCAACGAGATTAACAGCCGTGACATGGAGAAGATCAATGTTTTTCGTAGCATGTTCGATAGTTATACTTTCATGATGGTGATGATCGCTACAGTAGTGTTCCAGATCATCATTGTTGAATTTTTGGGTACTTTTGCACAAACTGTGCCACTGAGCTGGGAGCTGTGGTTAGCAAGCGTCTTGATTGGAGCTGCAAGTTTACCATTGCGGTCGTCCTCAAGTTCATTCCTGGTTCAATCAAGAAACAAACTGTCAGGGATAAAGAGGATATACACGAACCTCTCCTCCATGGCCCTCAGCTCGCATGAAAGATCGAGATGTCTATTTTTCAAAAGATCCTTGTGCAGAATCTCGGAGGGATTTTCTTTTTTTTTTTTGTTGCTTGTTTGCGTAACATTTTTCAACACCACCTTCCCGTTATTTTGGTTGTACATTCCAATGTTCATTGAGGTCAGCTAGAAATTGATCTTCCTTTTGCATTTTTGGTGCTATTCGTTCAAATTCGATTTATATAGTTGAGCTGGGGAGCTGTATTTTTTGGGACAGGAATATCCAGGACTTATTGAAGGCTGAGTTTTATGCATTTGTTTTCATTTTTTTTTGTTTTCCTTATTACGTCTAGATTTTCAGACATTATATGTTGAGTGTTGAGCCTGTTCCACTGCCCTTTTCCTCTGTTTTACTCTGCAACCAAGCCCAAAACTCAGAAAGGTGCCTTCTTGGAGGGATTGGAGAAGAGAGAGACGCGGATCCGGAGGTATTGGAGGTCCGGGTTGGGGGTCGACTCGGAGTGGAACTCAGTAAGCGGGAGGGGGAGGTCCGAGTCAGAGTCACTCACCCAGCATCTACATGAACGTAAGACGGGAAATGTAGAATCTGTAGTTCTCCATGCTCCCTTCCCTTCCCTTCCCTTCTACCACATGGCTCGTTATACATCCCGGTTGTGTGCCTCCATTGCAGCTCAAAACGACGGCGTTGTTGTTGACGGTAGCCAGCCATTCAGCTTCTATTTTTATCCCTCCGTCTCTCTGTGCGAAAGAGTGTGTTGTGTGTGTGACAATATCTGTTCAATACGGGTGGTCAGTAACTGGGTTTTGTATTTGTAGCTTAAATGATTAAGAGTATGAGTTATTTACACTAACATCCCTGAGGTTTTTGGGTTTTTCACAAAATTCCCTGAGGTTTCAGAAATTTCACAAACACACTGAGGTTTCAGATTATATTCACAAAACCCCTTTTCTTTGATTGTTCGTCCAAATATTGATGATTTCATTGCAAAAACTTATGCAAATGACAAAATTAACCTTGATTAATGTATTTGCAATTTAATGTCAAAGGCTAACTTTGTCATTTTGAGCTTTTTTTATATATATAAAATCATCAATTCTTGGAAGAAAAATAAACGAAAATGGGTTTTTTGTAAAACCTCAAGGGGTTTTGTGAAAAACCCGAAAACCTCGGGGGTTGTTAGTGTAAATAACTCTAAGAGTATTTAACCCTCCATATGAGGTCTCTTAGGTTCAATTCTCCTCTCCCCCCATTATCCCTGTATAAAAAATAAATAGAGTACCATTTTGGGTAGTAATTGGTTGTAATTTGCAGATTAGTTTGCCTTAAAATGATTACGTATTTAATTGGTATATTTGGTTTTTGACAATAAAGCTGGCTGTTATTGGTTTTAAAGTTTGAAAAAAAAATAATTTTAAAAAAAAAGTGCAGGAGTTCTATTGCAATTTTAATTGCCTTAAATATCTTCAAATTTATTGTCATGACGTTGGACTTTGAATTAAATCATTTTGTTTCCAAAACGTGCAGTAAGTTAAATTCCCTAACCGGACAATTCTTATTTGCCAACGTCTATTTGGAGACAAAGAGCACATTTGAACAATTGTTATTTAATTTAGTTTTTTGTTTCCTATAGAGCAAAGGAATCCTAATTCTATTCTAGTTGGTATAAGCATACGGAAGCTTGGTGGTCAAGTTAAGTAGAACCTGATTTCCTAATATGGGATGAATTCGATTGGAAACTCCACCACCAGTTCTTGGTATAAATACAAGGGTCCCTGCCTTTGCATGCTATTCATACCATAAGGTACTCAAGCCGCGATAATGTCGTTAACAGCAGGTGTTAGTGATACTGTGATTGCAGTCAGGGATAAGCTTAGAGGTAAAATTAGGAAAACAAAAGTTAGAAGGTATTGGCCTGTGATTGTAGTCAGGGATAAGCTCAGAGGTAACGTTGGGAAAACAAAAGTTAAAAGGTATTGGCCTGGAAAAGCTCCCGAGTGGGCATATGATGCCGACGAAGATGGGGATATTAGGATGTTCACAGCTGCTTCATTGGAGAAAGCTTTCCCAACTCAGGAATATGATGTTGTTAGAAAAGATGATCCTAGACTCCGCTGTTTGGCTGAGAGCAGGATTGATAATCAGGACGATGTTAGAGCTGATCATAGGCGTATCCGGCAAGCTGAGATTGTTTCAACAATTGAAGAGGAATCAACGAGGCAGGGAGGGTTAGAAGCTGAGGAAGAGGACGCAGATGCTTTGGAGGAAAGAAGAAGAAGGATAAAGGAGAAGTTGCGTCAAAGGGAGCAAGAAGAAGCTCCATTCCTTCTGTCAGAAGACGAGGAAGAAGTAAAGGAAGAGGAGGAAGAGGAGTCCGAGTATGATGCTGACTCGGAAAAGAGCTTACTGGTATGGTGATGCTGAAGCCTGTCTTTGTTCCCAATTCATAGAGAGATACTATTGCTGAACGTTGCAACTTGAGGCTGAAGAACGAGCCCTTGAAGAATCAAGGAAGAAGAATTTGGAGGAAAGGAAGAGAGAGACAAAGCAGATAGTGGTTGAGGAGATTCGGCAGGGTTTGGAGCAGGAAGCAAATATTGCTGATATTGTTACTGATGATGAAGTAAACGAGGCAGAGGAGTATGAAGCTTGGAAGACAAGAGAGATAGCCAGGATCAAGAGCGATAGGGACGATCGGGAGGCAATGTTAAAGGAGAAGGAAGAGATTGAAATGTTAGAAACATGACAGAGGAAGAGAGGAGGAGCGGGAGAGGAAGCATCCGAAGGCTGCACCACGACGAAAGCAGAAGTGGAGATTCATGCAGAAATATTACCACAAGGGTGCTTTCTTCCAGTCAGAAGCTGATGACTATGCTGCAACTGTCGGAACAGATGGAATTTACACACGTGACTTCTCTGCCCCAACTGGAGAAGATAAGATGAACAAAACAATATTGCTCAAGGTCATGCAGGTCAAACATTTTGGTCACAGCGGAAGGACGAAATGGACGCATCTTGTCAATGAGGATACCACTAATTGGAAAAATCCGTAAGTTCAATTTGATTCATGAATCAACAACTCTGAACCCTCAATCTGTAAATGGAATCAACCACTCTGAATCCTCAGTAGGTTGAGTCAAAATTTTAGGATAATATGTAGAAGATATCGTTGTGGTCATAGGAATAATTTAAGTTTGAAGTAATAGAACATTGGAAAAGTTAATCTTTTCTATTTTATTAGCAATTTGTTCTGGTCATATTCATATTGTTACTTTCATTTATATATTTGCAGGCTGAGTTTTAAGCATTTGTTCGCATTTTTGTATCCGTTGAATGTTGCGTCTGTTCGTTGATACGTCTAAATTTCAGACAACGGGGAGTTAAGTGTGTGAAGTCATGAAATTCTCTTCAGCAGCAGCTGTAGAGAAACACATTGATGCTACGATATAGAGAGGATCCATGAGTGCAGGATTCTACGGGAAGAGAACTTCCAATGTTCTGTAAGTGACTCACTGACTCGGCACATTTTCAGAAAATTAGTTAGGGATAATCTCTAAATTACTGTGAATAAATAAATTAAATATTAATACAAATCTGCTCCAGAAACACTTTTTTAAAACTCTTATTTACGCAAGTGAGTTCTGTTGGTTGTATAAACTATTATCCAACAGTTTGTGAATGCAAGGGAACTAATTTATACTTTTTTTTGGTTACGAAACTAATTGACTCTGTTTTTCTGATACCAACCAAACCCTATTTGATGCCAAAGTAAGAACACTATTTGCAGAGTCATTTGTGCAAAGTAATGGTAGAGATGAAGTTCTTACTCGTCTCAAGATGGATATGGCGCGTCAAGCTACGGTATGAAAGTGTTGAGGAGTTTAATTACCCCTTGTATTTGTAATGACATTTCTAGTTAACATCAAAGTGCAATTCACTAATAGTAGAGGCTAAATATCACGATGCTACTTTTGACCCCCAAAAAGAAGGGTACTACAATGATGGCAAAGAATTGCATAGAATTCACACACCACCCATTCCCTTAGCCAGAATTTCCATTTGACGACGACGATAATATTGTTGGAGCTCATGAGGCATTCCACTTATATCCATCAACATTATTCTCTCCTCTTTGTCTTCACGGTCGAGTCGAAGCCGCTCTTTATCCATCTCCAGCCTTTCTTTATCCATCTCAAGCCTCTCCCTAAGCATCTCCATTTTCTCTAACCGATATTGCCTTTTCTCTTCATTAACTTGGTCTCTCCATTTCTCCATGATGTGTAAGAGATCAACAACTTGCTTATTTGCATTGTCATTCTTATGGTGATCTTTAGTCTTCAGCTTCTCAGCCTTCATTATTAACGGTCTATCCATGTTCCCAAAATCAGAATTTACAACCTCCCTCCTTAATGGTGATGTCTCCATGTTCTCAACATCACTATCTGAGACGTCCTTCCTTACTGGCGGTCTCTCAATGTTCCCAAAATCAGTATTTGGGATGTCCTTCCTTATCAGTGGTCTCTCTGTGTTCCCAAAATCAATACTCAGGACCCCCTTCCTTATTGATGTTCTCTCCCTGCTTCCAAAATCACTATTTGGGACGTCCTTCCTTACTGGCGGTCTATCAATGTTCCCAAAATCAGTAATTGTAATGTTCCTTATCAGTGGTCTCTCTGTGTTCTCAAAATCAATACTTGGGACGTCCTTCCTGCTTCCAAAATCACTACTTGGGACGTCCTTCCCTATCGGTGCTCTCACTGTGTTCCCAAAATCAGTATTAAGGACGTCCTTCCTTATTGGTGGTCTCTCTTTGTTCCCAACATCAGTATTTGAGACCTCCTTCCTTTTTGTGGGTCTCTCCATGTTCCCAGATTCAGTATTACGGACTTGGTCCTCTACAAGTTCTACCAAACTCTGTGAAGTAGAAGAAGATGAGAATTCAGGAGAGAGACTTGTACCTTTTATTCTATTTGATGGTTTTTTCTTGTGCATATCATCCACCCACTTTGGGGCATCCTTCAACAGCTTCCAGCAATGGTCAAAATGAAATTTTCTATTTTCCAATTTTTCGTATAATTGTTTCGAATAAAAAAACTGCAAAAAAGTTCATTATCAAATATACACAAACACTGATTACCAACAAAATAAAAAAATTGAGATTGCGAAAAAAGAAGTTTACCTTATCCTGCTCATTCATGCCATATTTGTGCTTATTTTCCACTTGAGTAACATATTCACAAAATTTTTTGGTTGCAAGTTGAATAGTTGACCAACGTTGTAGGAGTGATTTCTCCTCTCGATCACTTGCAAATGTTTTATAGTTGTGGAAGTATTGTGTCACTCGCCCCCAATAAGTAGCCTTTGGTTGACCTTTTATGTATACAACATCCATGCTGGTTGCAAGCCATCCTTGTACAAGGAGAACATCTTCCTGTCTAGAGAAGCTCAGGCCTCGTAGTTTTCTTTTGGCACTATCTAATTGAACCGGAAATTGGGAGGAACTAGCAAGGAATTTTCATTATTAATCAAGATTTTGGGGTGAAAAAATTGAGGATCCATGTAAAGATCAATAAAAACACTATAACAAGAAGAAAAGAGTAATTATTGGAGTCAAAATGTGTAGAAAATATGTGAGTCATATACAATTATGGGTAAATGAAACTTAAAAAGGATCATCCCACCATTTAGAAGAATGATGATCTAAGGTATTTCTTATAATTTAAAGAATGCTGATCTCATTTTGCTATCTCATTCTCACACAGAAAATTTGATGTGTGAAAGTGAAGTAGCAAAAGTTGAAGAGTTTGTTGCTTCATCAGTTGGAGTATGAAAAGCCTATGGATGCCATCCAATTACATGTATTTAAAGTTCAACCGAAACTACTTTTTGATCAGACAAGGCAAATGCACGAGCTATCTATAACTCGAAACACGGATCAAGGCAATTATGCCTCATAAGTGCAACAAAACCCATTAGCAGCAGAAGAATTACTTTTGGATATCTGAAAACTTGATAATTGTCATTGATGCTATTATGCAATAGTTCATCCAGTGAGTACGACCTAGTTAACTGTTGTGACACGACTTGGGAAACTAGAACAAAAATACAATACAAGGGTCCTCTAACATTCTTTACATTTTACACAAACAAAATCCTCACTAGTTGATATGTTTCTGAAAAACATCATCCAGACTCTCAGTCCAATATGGAAAAAGAAACACATATCTAAGACTTCAACTACGTCATCACCCATTTATGTATCGTCTACTTTGGTGAAGGGTCAGCTTGCCTTTTGACAAATAGCTTTCCTACATCTTCTGTAACAATGTTGCTCCTGGACCCAAAAGAAAAAAAAATGATGATAAGATTGAAAAACTCTAACGTATAACAAAGTTGGCATATTTAATGTTGCTCATGAATACAATACCCCAAGTTCCGGGATTGCCACCATCCCAAAAAAGAGAGAAAAAGACCAAAGTTTTAGAATTCATTCCCAATGTATAGATTTCCTAGGATTCACCAAACACAGGAAAATTTTATTGTATTCCTAAAAAGTTCTTTCCCATAAAATTAACCAAGCCTTGGTTTTAGGAAGTTCGCACAATGTGAAACTCAAACAGGTCAATAATTATCAAACTCACCAACACAATAATATCAGATTCATGCACAGTGACCTAGAAACTCAAAAACCTAATCCTATACAGTTGAAGTCAGACTTAATAAATATTTTCAGAGCAGCAATTACCCATGAACAATGTTTGTCAGTCACAAAATTAAATATGACCCAGTAGTATGCAACCCAAATACACCTTTTGATGTAAAATCAAAGTCTAAAGGATGTACCACTATAAGCAGTGAGGAATCCTATGAATATAGAGCAATGCAACAGAATTCCTATCAGGGACCACTTAAAAAGAGTCCACTTCATTGGTCATCATGACTGTTACACAAGCAACTACCACACTCCACGTCTACAATTTTTTTCCCAGTTAAAGAAAGTCTGTTCCATTAAAAGTCATATGCATTTATATCTGCCACATGCTCCATATGTGCAAATGGTTCTTTCTCATATGTAAATTCTACTAGTAATTGCAGAGAATAGGGGAGGGTTTTGAGGGATCAAAAGTTTTTATTTAAACTTAAAGTGCTAATATATCCCCTATTCAACTCAAAATTTAACATATCCATGGTTATTTTTTTGGTACATTAGTGTGAAGGTCAAAGTCAGAAAATCCGCTCATTGTAATGGTATAATTTATTCACCAAAACTCATCACAAATCTACAAATTTAATCATATCATCATAGCATGATCTATATGTAACGCAAGTTTAGTTAAAACTCCAAAAACATGGCAGTGGCATTTAAATGTCAAATTACTACTAAACAAATTCTGTAGTCGTAATTACTCAGAAAATGCAACTCAAGATGTACTATTCAAGAAAGTAAAGCTCACAGTGCAAGTCATATGCACATGTACGCAAAGTGCATGTCTGCAAGGCTAAACGGTTAACATAAGCAGAATCTAAAGGAGAATTTTTTAAAACGCGTACAACTCAGACGTCGAATAAGCTATGGGAAATATCAAACCTATTGAAACTAACCTTCCGCTAAGCTGAGGTGGAACGAGCATACCACCAATTGTATCGGGAACATTCTTGGAATGAGGCAAGTTACCTTTGGGAACTTTACTGCGGGGAACAGAGGAAACAAATTCATTTGACTCTCTCTTGCGTGATGCACTTTCAGCCATTGCAGCTGCAACACGTGAAGAGTGGTCGCCACCACTAAACATATTGGATGAGAAAACAGGAGAATTCAAGAGCATTGAAGCATCAGGAAGTTTCTCAACTGAAGGAGCTGATGAATGGGCAGTACTTTCAGGCTGCTGATATGATGCAACAACGGATCTATAACACACAAAAATACCAAATTAAAAGGCATCCCAAGGAAGTGAGAAGCATAATATTCCCAGTAAGGAGAATATAAATATAAAACATTGTGACTAATTTTCCAGCTGTGAAAATGAAGGACAGTTAAGAAACCCTTTCTTTTAGCACCCAACATTTCAAATCCTAAAAAATAAAATCTAAATTTATCTTTTAAAAAATTTCGTCTTTGAACTTGAAGTCCAAGATTACCAATCATTCTGACACTCCGTCAATCTTCACAACAAAAACCACCCTAAATTTGCAGATTTGGAACTCCAAACCATTCTGTTAAACATTAAGCAACCCAAAAAAAAACAAAAAAATAAAAAAGCCAACCAGCTACCACAAATAAAAGAACATGAAAAATTATTATCGTGCTATGCGTCCTCAAAAAGTTTTAGTCTAAAATTGGGAAGTAACCCTAAGTAAGCTAATGGCAATATGCTTCTTCCAAAAAACCCTCAAATTTTCCTTTCTGATTTACAACTCACATATGCACAAAATAACAGCATTCCAACACAAACTACAAAGGTTTCTACAAATTGAACAGAACAATTTTTATGTCTTATATTTTTTATTTTCCCCTATTTTCCATATGGTCCCAAACAAAAATAATGAAAAATATCTGTATTCAGAATATCATAAAATTAAAAATAAAAAAATAGTAAATCCAACCGAACTAAAAGTTCTCAAATTTAAAAATGAAATTCAGAGAAATGAGAAGCATGAATTACTGGGTGTGAGGACGAGTCGGAGGCTGTGGATCGTCCTGGGGTACTTGGGCTGGCTCGTTTTCCTTATTTTCCCTAATCTCCTCCGACACGTCGTCGTCTGACGATGCGTAGTCCACCAACGACATCTTTCGTTTTTCCTCTTTCAGTCACCTTAACTCTTCTTACTCTTCACTTTATGCCTCGGGCCTCTGCACTGTTTTTTCTTTTGCCATAAAACGCTGCTATTTCTTTCGGTCAGTAATAAAACGCTGCCCTTTTGGTAAACAATTTTTTTCTTTTTGGGATAATAGTTTTGTTCGATATTTACCGCTCGAGTCCTAGATTGAATTCTCCATTTAAAAAATTTAAAAGAAAAAAAATATTGTGTTCGATATTTGAGTATTATTCACTGCTGCGTTTTGGTTTGGTTTCTACCAAATTGACCCATTTAATTTTTTTTTTTTTTTTATCATTGTTGGGGAGGGTATTAAGATTGTCTCATACATGAATTGAACCGGAGTGCATTTCAGGGAAAGGAAGAGAGTTTAGCCCACTTTTCCACTTGGCACCCGATATTCAATTAACCCATTTTTAATTGATTTGATAACTGTTTTCACTATTCCGAAATAGTGTGTTTTACAAGCAACACAGAATCTTTCTATGTAAAAAGAAATTAAGGAAAAAAAAACAGTTCTCAAAAAATAAAAAACCCATATACGCTAAAGAGTATAGGAAAAAAAGATAAAAAACACACAAACACAAAGAACCGTGCAAAAACATGACAAATCAGAGTATGAGAAAAACTTGGTGAAAAAAAAAGAGTATGAGAAAAACTTGGAGAAATTTGGGGTTTTGGGCTACAAGAAGATTGCTAAAATCTTAAACAAGTGCATATAGCAAGAAGTAGAAACTAACCCATTTAAAAAAATTAAATTAAATTAAATAGCCTATTTCGAATTTGAGAGAAACAAAATAGGGTGGTATGCGAATGGAGACCTCGTGTCCCCATCGATTTCTAAATTTTCTACTAAACAATACACAATTAAAGAAACCATCTGAAGCCCAAGCGTTCTCCTAATACATTATCCCCACAAGTAGAATGCTACATAAACTACAATACCAACACATCTTGTCACTTACTTGAGAACTAATAAATTACATGCAAAAGAAAGAGATATCCACATCAAAACTTCTGGCCAAGAAGGGATGGCCTGTAAAAGCATGGGTTTGTGCGATCGCAATACGATCCCGAGGGTCATTCATGGTCTCATCCCTTAACGCTTGAAGAATAGCCTGTGGTGGAAACTCCCTAAAGATTCACATAAGTAGACGGCATTAATTTTGCTTCTACTAATAATTCAGATTATCAGAAAGCAATAGATTTATTTTCTAGTCTAATTTCAACCAACTTCATAGAAATGCAATACCTTATTATAAGTATTCTATATAGCATCTTCAAGATAGGGCAAAGCTCAACTGGAGCAATGGGTTCGTTCGCTTCAGGATGTAGGATACTTAAAGAGGGATGACTTAGCAGCTCAAAAAATGCTTTTACAGCAGAGACCCCCTGCAAAAATAAAAAGTAGGAATATCATCAGCAGAGAAGTTACAACAGAGTTGGCCCTGAATCATTTATGTTCTTGGCACTCTTCCAAGCGGCTAATATGATTTTATTGTGAAAAGACGATGGCCCCCAGAACCTTTAACTAAAAGAGAAAGCAGTCACATGACATTCAAATTCATACTCCAAGAGTAGTGGAGGGGGTGAAATTGCTCACACAACACTAGCTGCAATGTGCCATATTTTAAACAGCCAGTGAAATGACACTTGAACACAAAAGCTAATAGTAAATTAATAAAGAAGTGGATAGCTTATCCCAGGTTAAGCCAAACATAAGAACTGAACTGCAATTGATTTAGCTTTTTCTGAAATAATGAATTAGAATTCTAAAACGGATTACCCAGAACAACGGTTTGTAGGGCACATATAGAGGAGGAATTGGTATAAGGAATCCACACATTGGCTTGTATCGTATAGAATTATGTATCTTTTATGACCCGCCATTCTACAATTACACATAGTTTTACTTTTAAAGTACAGAGTCAATGAGATCCAATAAACAACGAAAGTTTCCAGTTCAAGCTACTCAACGGATGTTCCCCCAGATTTTTTTAATATTTTGTCAAGAGAACTTTGAGCAGCCATCAGAATAATTGTTTTTAAGTACTCTGCAGAATCTGATTATAATTTTTTTAATTTATAGTTGCAACGACTTGTCCTTAAACTTTATCAATGCAAACAAAGATCAGGCAGGCTTCACATTATATTCAAGTCATGTTTGCAAGTCACACCCCTGATTTAAACAATAATAATGATATACTAACTTCAATGCATTTGCAAGTATTCAACCCCCCTTCCCCTCTCTTCCTGCTTCAACTTTGTAATCCAACCAGTTCTAGTATAATTCTAAAAAGGCTCATGCTTGTTACTTCACCGTTTTTTAAGGTGATAGAGATCAGTACCTGAATCATACCCTTGCCCTTGATGCTATCACCCATTTCAAGGGTTAACTCCCCTTTGGCCAGCTTTTGTCCATACCATGCATTACGACCTTTCAATAAGGTTACATATGTGTCAGCCAACAAAGGCCCTGCAAGCCTCTCTGGTTCTTCAGCCAAACAAATGGGTGATAAATATCATCTCTGATGTACAATGTGCAAAGTATACTGATTTGCTGGTGGCGCTCTCATTGGTTAACGCAGCTACCATTCCTGTTAAATCATAATTCAAAGTTTGATAAATAAATTAAAGCCCTCAAGTATAGCATGATAAAATCACAGGACTAGCATATGAAAGAACATCACAGGATAAGATACAGCAGGGCAATCCAAGGCAAGAGATCACCTTCCAATTGACATGAGATCGAACCAACTAGAGCAGGCAATTAACATGGAAATCTAAATTTTATCTGGAAAGTGTCCCTCTATATGTATATATATAGATATCATGAATTTGTAATTTTTAGTCCTGATCTATAGATATACAAGACTTCCTGAATCATTATTTCACATCCACTGCAGTACTTTATATCAAACATGGTAACTTGTAGTGTCAAAGAGTAATGCCCCTTCAAATGAATGATTGTGGTTGTTGTGCAAGTAACTCCCTTAGGATCTTGTTGTTGATGGACTATGTAACAAATCCTCACAACCCATAAGGATGAAGAAACACTCACACACTCACAGGAAAAATAAGCAGGCACACAAAGAACACAGAGATTTATAGACGTTCCGCAACTTGCCTACATCCTCTTAGTGACCCCCTTGAGAAAATTCACTAATGAAAGATAGGTTACAACCTTGGTTTACAAAGAAACCCCTTTGAACTCTAATCTCTCTCAAGCTCTCTTTTCTCTCTCACCCCTTTGCTCAAACCCTTGATGCTCTTGTGGACTCTCTAACTTAGATTTCCCTCGGTTTTTAGACTAACAAGACTCCAACTCTCAGCTCTTAACTTGAGCTGATTGCTCTCTTTCTCCTCTCTTCTTGTTTTCTTGCATCAACTCCTCTTTATAATGTTGGGATAAATGTGCCTTTGAACCTAGGAGGAAGCTTCCTCTTGCTGCACATTCAACCTTCGGCCAGACTCAGAGTGTAGGGGAACCAAAAAGCAAGTCAGCAAAGGCTGCATCCCACATACTTCAGCCACCCTATCTAGAACCAAAGTAGGACGCCCTTGAAACAAGCCAACAAACAACCATAAGTGTTATCCCAGCTCTCCCAGCAGATTGTCAACCTCCCTAGAACTCATAAATGACTTAGGTGCTCCTTGCAATTAGGTAGAGAACATAGCACATGAAAAAGGTCTTGAAAACGCGTGGAAAACGAAACATCATGACTGGAGGGACCGGTCACCGGGCAGCTGCGGCCAGTCACTTTGAAGCAGTAAGCATTGAGTGCTCATTGCCTTAAAACGACCGGTCGCCCTCAACCATGCGACCGGTCGCTTTCGGGTGATTTTCAGCTCTTCCACTATGCTTCAAATGACCAGTCGCTTGTCCTCCGAACATGCATCCTTAGGTGATCCAATTTTTCAACAATCTAAACTCTTTGTGAAAATCATTGCTTTCCAGGACATCTGTAATATCTTGAGAATCATCCTGATAACTCCCAAGAACTCCACCATGGCAAGAAACCCCTTGCCTCAACACACCTTTGGTGAAAGGTGCTCTACCCAAGTCTAAACTTGAGTAACCTGGACCTCTTGTACAAAAATGAGATCCTCCATGTCAAACTCCTTGCTCCTTGCCTTCCCGGAACCTTGAATCCTAGTCATGCCTTGATATGCAAACTGCACACCCACCCTTCTCATCAATGCAACCCTCCAACTTTCCCGCTTCATACTCCCTAAAGCACTCCGAAACGTGGTTGAAACTTCTTGGTCAATCCATCCAAAACCTAGGGACAGTTTGATGGATTTCTTGAGCCCGGACCTTACAATTGATGATGGCTCCACCTCAAGTAGATTCCCTTTGTGAGTTTGTTATTGTTGCCCTCCTTCTTCATCCCCTGTGTCAAGCTCCAACTGAAATGGAGTCACTTCCATGACCACCTTGGTAAGAAGCTTCAATTCAACAACATCCTCCACAGCATCCATTGTCTTCACTTCACTTTTGTGGACCTTATCCTTCGACTTCACAGTTTCTACAGCTGCATTATGTTAAACCGGCTCATTGACACTCAGAAATGTTGCCTGCTCTTCTTTGATACAAGACACACCCAACTCGGCCTTGCTTTCATCCGAGTATACCTTGGTGGAACTCTCTGCTCCACCGGTAGTTGTACCTCCCAAAAGCTAGTAAGTGTTGTTTGGCTGAATCTCTCCCCTCATAATTGTTAGCTATGTTGTCTATTAGTCAATTAATGTGGCTAGTCAATTAATGAGGATTAGTTTGGCACCTACAATGGTTGGCACCTACAATGGTTTGGTTGCCTAAACTTTGTAGGCTTGACCTTGGGAATTCAAAGGTTGCCTAACTTGGGGGGCTTGACTATTGTAATTAATGTTTTAGGAAACTATATATATGTTGATTGTAAGCAATGAAGACATAAGTGAAAATCAGAAAAATATTCTACAACTCTCATTCTCTCTACACTTTCCACTCACTTCTCTCAATATTCTCTATGTTTTGACATGGTATCAGAGCAGCGATCTTGCTGACTCTAGTCTTGAATTGTTGTTTCCATCATGGGAGAAGATGATTTTTCCCCTGTTGGAAGTAGCACCACCGATCCTACTACTTTCACCGAATTTACTGCTCAAATGGCTGAGTTGATGAAGATACAAGCATCAACATCAAATACGACCCCGACCCCAACTCCGACTATTAC
Organism: Prunus yedoensis; assembly: GCA_005406145.1. Taxonomy (NCBI): domain Eukaryota; kingdom Viridiplantae; phylum Streptophyta; class Magnoliopsida; order Rosales; family Rosaceae; genus Prunus; species Prunus yedoensis. Next base: position 50,668 of record BJCG01002194.1, read on the forward strand.
CTACGAAACCTTTGCTCCTGTTGCAAAACTTAACACTGTTCGAGTGCTCTTGTCCATTGCAGCAAATCTTGATTGGCCTCTCCACCAATTTGATGTAAAGAATGTCTTTCTCCATGGAGAACTCACAGAAGAAGTCTACATGGATATCCCACCAGGATATGTTACATCTACTCATGCTAATGTGGTGTGCAGATTACAAAAGGCATTATATGGATTAAAGCAGTTCTCCCAGGGCATGGTTTGGGCGTTTACCTTGGCAATGAAGAATTATGGTTTAAGCAGAGTAATTCTGACCATACTCTGTTCTTAAAACACAAGGGAGGAAAGGTAACGGCTCTAATCATTTATGTCGATGATATGATTATTACTGGGAATGATATGCAGGAAATCTCTCAACTACAAAAATGTTTGGCAAAGGAGTTTGAAATGAAGAATCTTGGTGGACTCAAGTACTTCTTGGGCATTGAAGTTGCTCGATTAAAGCGAGGCATATTTCTCTCGCAAAGGAAGTATGTTCTAGATTTATTGGCAGAAATAGGAATGTTAGATTGCAAACCTGTGGACACTCCAATCGTTCAGAATCACCACCTTGGGGAATATCCCAATTAAGTACCCACTAACAAAGAAAGATACCAAAGATTAGTAGGCCGATTGATCTACTTGTCCCATACCCAACACGACATCGCGTATGCTGTCAGTGTTGCTAGTCAGTTTATGCATTGTCCAGTGAAGATCATATGGATGCGGTTTTTCGGATTCTTAAATATTTGAAGTCAGCACCAGCCAGGAAAAGGACTTATGTTCTCCAAAAATGGTCATCTGAATATCAGTGGCTATACATATGCAGATTGGGCAGGGAAACATCACTGATAGACGATCAACATCAGGGTACTGTCACATTGTGGGAGGGTAACTGTCAAAACATAGAGGATATTGAGAGAAGTGAGTGGAAAGTGTAGAGAGAATGAGAGTTGTAGAATATTTTTCTGATTTTCACTTATATCTTCATTGCTTACAATCAACATATATATAGTTTCCTAAAACATTAATTACAATAGTCAAGCCCCCCAAGTTAGGCAACCTTTGAATTCCCAAGGTCAAGCCTATAAAGTTTAGGCAACCAAACCATTGTAGGTGCCAACCATTGTAGGTGCCAAACTAATCCTCATTAATTGACTAGCCACATTAATTGACTAATAGACAACATAGCTAACAGTAACTTGGTTACTTGGAGAAGCAAGAAATAGAATGTCGTTGCTTTGTCTAGTGCAGAAGCGGAATTCAGAGGAATGACCAAAGGAATTTGCGAACTTCTTTGGTTGAGAAAATTGCTTACAGAGATTGGATATGCACCTACATTAGGAATGCATCTACAGTGTGATAACAAGGCTGCAATATCCATTGCACACAATCCAGTTCAACATGATCGCACCAAACATGTTGAAGTGGATCGACACTTCATTAAAGAGAAAGTTGAAAATAAAGAAATTCAACTTCCGTTTGTCAAGTCCGAAGACCAGCTGGCAGATATATTGACAAAAGCTGTTTCTAGCAGAGTATTCCACAACTCACTGATCAAGTTGGGCATTGGTGATATCTATGCACCAACTTGAGGGGGAGTGTTAGCTATGTTGTCTATTAGTCAATTAATGTGGCTAGTCAATTAATGAGGATTAGTTTGGCACCTACAATGGTTGGCACCTACAATGGTTTGGTTGCCTAAACTTTGTAGGCTTGACCTTGGGAATTCAAAGGTTGCCTAACTTGGGGGGCTTGACTATTGTAATTAATGTTTTAGGAAATATATATATGTTGATTGTAAGCAATGAAGACATAAGTGAAAAATCAGAAAAATATTCTACAACTCTCATTCTCTCTACACTTTCCACTCACTTCTCTCAATATTCTCTATGTTTTGACAATAACAACGGTGGAACCTTGTGTGACTACGAGCTTCTCTCCTTCGGCCTTATGAGTACCCTTCTCTATCTAAAGAGCCAAGAGAGAGTATATTTATTCTGAGTGCAAGTACAAACCTTACCTCACTAAGACTCCAAACATCACCATCTCGCAACTTGATCTTCACTGTCCCCATGCCCAAAACTTCATAGGTAGTTTTGTCTCCCAACATAATCCTGCATGACTTCTTAGCTTCATATATGTCAAACATCAACTTATTTGAACACTTATGATAGGTACACCCGGAATCTAAAATCTAACATGAAGTAGAACTCTCACCCGATTAATTTACCTTGACTTCCCCGTTACTCTCCTCAATAACCATCAAAAGTTCATCATTTGTGTCTTAAATAAACACGTTGGCTGCACTTGAACCTTTGGCATTCTTCATCTTGTTCTGCTTCTCCTTTCATACCAGACAATATCGCTTCCAATCCGGAATCCACACTCGAAGAAGCCTTCATTGTCCTTGGACTTCGCATTTCTCTCGTTTTTTTTCTTACCTCCACGCTTGCTTGAACGGCTCCTTGCAATTAGACCCGCATCTTGAGAGCTTTCATCCGAACATTGGGACATCTTGTGATGCGTCATCACATCTTGCACCACCACCTCAAAATTCAGAGTACTTTTCTCAAATAAGCGTAGTCCGAAAGTGCTTGTACGACGGAGGTAAGGATATTAGAAACATAAGAGTCTTATCCTCCATATATATTTAATTTTCATTCTCTGCAAGTCAGCAACACATCTATTGAAGCTACTTAAATACTCCATTAAATTATCTCCTCCTCCATCCGAAGATTTAGGAGTTCCTCCTTGAAGAAGAGCTTGTTGGAAGCGACTTCCTT
>BJCG01002195.1:0-48043 GCA_005406145.1 Prunus yedoensis
TGCATCAATAAAAGTACCAAACTCAGGGTTGTGCATGGATGTAGTGACTGCCAGAGGATCCGCAGCCTATATTCTCTGCTAGGTGGACAGTTGCGGCTTGCAGCAAGACCCCTGAATATGCTAACATGATAAAAGGGCAACAAGCAATGTATTAAACTGTCAATATTAACTCTGCACAGTATGTAGCAGATACGTTTTCCGTACTGATAATCAACTGAATTCTGTCTCTTTCCATAGTTAGGAGTAAATATTATAAAAATCTTGTGAGTTTGGGATCATAACCCTTAATCTGTCCCTTTAAGGACCTTGATATTTTTCACCAAAAAACCTTATAACAATTGTAATTGTAATTGTAAATGTAAAGAAAAGATTTTTACTAAACGTAAAAATGAAGTAATGTATTACAAATTTATTTGTTGAGTCGGGGTCAGGCGTCTTACCCCCATTGTAATTTTTTCATTTCATCAATAAAGTTTCCCTCGAGGTTTTTTAAAAAAAAAAAATTAACTTCAAACTTTAATTCAACATTTTATGTAGTTATTATCCAATGAGAGGATTACACACATAAAATAAAATAAATATACAAGTGACAATCTCGTTTCTGTTTGAATTGGTTTCCAAAAATCTCAAAATCACAGTCGAGTCGAGCTATTCGGTTTAATTCAGTTTAAACCATTAAATTTTTTTTTGATCAAAAACCAAACTAAACCGGCAATTAAATTCGAATCGCCTGTTTCATTGGCTCGGCCAAACTAATACCCCGCACCCCTAGTGTCTATTATCTAAAGATAAAATCCTAAATAAAAAGGCAACGTTTAGTTGACACTTATCCTCGAATGGACTAGAGACATGAAAAATACTCCAGAGATGCTTATTTCTTCTTCAACGGAGGAAAGATGGCAGATAGATGAAACCATCATGGTCACAGAATCTTACCCTAGAAATCAGGTAACTACGTCATACTTGCTGCGACAAAGATTTCCAGAATTTTCTGCCTCACAATCTGATAAAAATCATATTCTTGCTTTTCTTATATTCTGCACGAAAGTCTGCTTTTTTATGTTCTGTTCCATCATATAGCCCCACTTGATTCTGGATTCTCTTCACTAGTTGTATTGATCAGTACCATAATTTTGTCTCTGTGATTGATCTAATATCTTTTTTGAATTGCTGAAAGACCCTGCTTTCTGCTTTCAGTTTAAACCCTCAACTTCTGAGTGCATGTCAGGGTTGTTTCTGCTTATGGGTTCAAATAAGTCGCTTTTAAGAGAGATTTTGGTTCATTAGAACATATGATGGGTGGGTAATTCATAGATTTTGTTCCGAGGGCTGTGCTGCTGTGCATCTATTCTTAATAATTTAATTTGATTGAAGTCAAGCCCTCGTATTTTTTAGTAAGAATTGTGTGGTTTGGTTCGATTATGCATGAACTTCTTACAAATTGCATAAAGTTTGTAGCTTTATAGTTAATTGACCAATAAACACAAATTTGGTATTTTTGCAGCTACGCTCATTCTTACGTTTATTGGCTCCAAATAGTTCTTATTTTAAGCAATCAAAGAAATCATGGATGATGGGGAGGTAGGGACTTCAGACCAGGCTGTAGATACATTTGTTGATGAATGTCTGAAGAATACCCAGACTTGCACTCACACTCACACTTGCAACCCCTGGCCCTGATGCTGCACATACACATACTTGCTACCACACCCATACCCAAGTTCTTCCATCGGAGGATAATGATGGTGCTAAGATAAAGAGCATTCCTTTCCCAGACCACGAAGAAGAAGGCCTTCCAGAAATAGAGAAGCAGTTCGAAAGTACAGGGAGAAAAAGAAGGCTCATACTGCTTACTTAGAAGAGGAAGTAAAGAAATTGAGGCTGTTGAACCAGCAACTTGTTAGAAAAATACAGGGGCAGGCAATTCTTGAAACAGAGTTTTTAAGGCTGAGAAGCGTGTTTCTGGACCTTAAAGGAAAGATTGATCATGAGTTGGGTGCTTTCCCCTTCCAAAATCAGTGTAAGACTTCTTCTGTTCTAACGGAAGGTGATTGTAATCCGCAGTTTACTGTTGGGGCAGTTGGACTTTGTTGTCAAGCAGATTTACCATGCTTCTGTTCACCTGTTGGGTCATCAATGCAGGCTAGTATCGGCACAAGCGCGAAAGCAATGGTGCCATTAGGAGGAAATTGTCAGCCTGCAGTAATTGATTGCCAAGCAAATACAAATGAGATGGCTAGTGCAGTACAAAACTCTACACATAGTAGAAACCTTGGTATCATTGGCAACAGAAGCTGAGTAAATATAGCATGTGAGTTCTTCTATACCAGATCAAATATCTTTATACCACTACCTATTGCTATAACATATTTTAAGAGTAGTAGATTAATATAGTATTTAAAAATATGAATGCCATTGTGATGTCCATCTTTATGATCCTTTACGGTGATTCGAATTTAGGTCAATAAAGTAGTATACTGGTTGATAATGTTTGTAGTTTTGGTTTCTTTGATAACTTATCATATCCATCGTGTATATAAGACTTCCTCTCTTTGTTTATTGATCTATGTTTAAAGAACTTTTGTTGATGAAATTTCTTTTAGTCAATAACTTTCAGAACATGAAGTGACATGGAACTCAATCACTAATGAGGATAATGTCATTCTAGGATCAACTGCGATGTAGAAAGAAAACCATTTGCATCGAAAATGAGTCATGTATCTTTGGCAAACTAAGTTTTCTTTTGAAGTTCTTAATGCATGCAGAGTTCCTTCTGGATTATTAAATTGGGACTAGTTGATGGAATGTTACAACAGAGAAAGCTGATGATGGCTACATTAATTTTTTGCAACTTTTCCCCAAGATGGAGATAAAGATGAAGTTATGAGTGAACAAAACTTTTCACCTCTGCATGTTCGTCATTTCAGAATCTCGAGTCAAAATCTTTCAGTCTGTTTCAATGGAACTGTTTCTCATTTCAGCATACAACACCATTTCCTCATCCAAATGAAAAGATGTCATCAAACTCGTCTGGTGCCCTTTCCATGATGTTGCTAGTTTCCATAATTCTCTTAGCTCTATAAATTTGTAACTTGCTTTGAAATCTTAGAAGGTCTCAACAAGGAATGGTATTGCATCAGCTTTGCCATTAGCTTCAATGAAATTATTGACGAAAGCAGAGCATGCTTGATGAAGCTAGCTACCTTGTGAAAGAACAAAAGGAATAATAGAATAAAAGGAATAGAGAAACTCATGCTTCGAAACTGTAAATTCAATAAACTTTTCAATGTTACCAAAAAACAATAAAGAACTATTTTTCTTATCAAGGAGCCACTGCTTCTGTCGCAATTATGGCAGCGTGACTCTGTTTTCCTGGAAGAAAGCCATGCGAAATTACAAAAATAATCCTTGTAATATGGATATTTTTGTAATTTGACAAGTTTCTAATTTTGACACATATACAAAGATAATTCATCTTAAACACATATAATGCACACATGTTAAATTGTAATTCGCACGAATTTAGTTCTTACCTCTGGCAGAAGGAGGCACATATTTTCCTTTTAGCTCTTTAGTTTGTTTGTCTAAAGATTGCAATACAAGGATATGACCTAAATTATCTTAATCAAATTGATGAAAATAGAACATGTTGCGGTACAAATAATGTATTTTAGATTTTTTGGGTTGTCGCACTTAATTATAGGTAACATGTCACGCCAACAATATTTAGTCATTTTCAATCGACAATTTGGATATAACATTGAAACCCAAACCCAAAATTTATCTCAAAATTTATCCTAAAATTTATCTCAATATTTAGTCGTTTTCAATCGACAATTGGGGAGGTTGGTGGGAGGAGAAAGAAGGCGGCCTCATTCTAATACAACATTTTCACTTACAATTGCTTTTATGCAGCTGTTAGAGATCCAACGGTGTTCTCATGTTATGTTTTCACATAGGCGTTCTCATTAGATCCTCACCCTTACGTTATCATGGGTCAAAAGTTTCTGGGCTGGCGTGCATAATTTAAGTCCAAACAAAAACAAAACGAACAAATAAACTAAAAAAATCCCGTCTCACCCCAAAAAGTAACTAAGAAGAAGTACCACCCTTTCTTTCGTTCTAAAGAATTACCACCCTGTTCATCAAAAAAAAAAATTACCACCCTCGTGAGCCTTTCCTCTCCCTGGTCGGTGATGGATGACCCACCACTTGTCTTCAACCCAAAATTTCTGCTGAAATTAGAACTAAATATCTTCTTTCTGGCAGAGCCTGGTTGATGAAATTGACTGAATCAAAGCTTAAATTAATAGTTAGACTTAGATTAACCAATATAATATTAGCTTATTTAGAATAGGATTGCGTATACCATATGGCAACGACTTGACAGCTTGAAAGTTATTCCAACAACCATGATAAGCCTTCTTTCTCTGTTCATTTCTGTCTTTCTATCTTCATTAAGCACCATTTCTCTCTCTCTCTCTCGCTCTCTCATTTCCTCAGAAACCTAAACTGCAGCCATGCCTTTGGGACGAGCATTTGAATCTGCTTCTGTAAGCCTGTTGCTTAACAAGTTGGCTACCCAGGATGTAATAGATTTTTTCCTCAAGTGGGAACCCGATGGTTCCCTATTAGGAAAGCTCAAGACGAACCTACTAATAATTCATTCAGTCTCAATCATGCTGAGGAGAAGCAAATCAAAGACTTACATGTCAAAGCTTGGATTGAGGAGGTCAGAGTTGCAGCTTATGATGCTGAGGACATTGTGGCTGAGATCGCCAATGATGCTCTTGAATCACAAAACAGCAACAACAAGGTATTGAACTTTGTCTGTGACTCTTTCAATACAAATGAAATAGTCAAGGAAAAGCTGGACTTTAAGATGAAAGACATTGGTAATGCTCTTAATCCCTTTCGGGAGCGTGTTGAGCCAAAAATGAAAAAGATCATTGAAAGACTAGATGAAATTGCAAAACAAAAAGATATTCTTCGTTTGAGAGAAGATGTTGGTGGGGTATCATTCGGGGTTGATAGATTGCCAACAACTCCAATGGTTAATGAATCTCATGTTTATGGCAGAGAGTTTGATAAGGAGGAGATAATTAAGTTGCTGGATTTGGGCAAGGAAAATGATGATGAGGTTTCCATAATTCCAATTGTCGGCATGGGAGGTATTGGAAAGACAACACTTGCTCAAATTGTGTACAATGATGACACCGTGGCTGGGCATTTTAATTTGAAGCGTGGACTTGTGTATCTGATTTATTTGATGTCGTCAGGATAACAAAAACACTTGTTGAGTCTGCCACAAAGAAACTTTGAGCACAAACAATCTGGAATTAATTCAAGAAGATCTGAAAAGATTATTGAACAAAAGGAAATTTCTGCTGGTTTTGGATGATGTCTGGAATGAGAAGTATGAAAGTTGGGACGAGTTACGAGTACCTTTCACAGTTGGTGCTCCAGGGAGTAAAATTATAATCACAACACGCTCTCAAAAAGTTGCATCACTTGTGGGCACTGTTCTACCTTACCATTTGAAGGCACTGTCGGAAAATGATTGTCTGTCATTATTTGAACAAATTGTGTTCGGAAACAGGAATTTAGATGCCTATCCAAACTTGAAAGCGATTGGCAAGAAAATAGTAGAGAAGTGTAAAGGGTTGCCTTTGGCAGCAAAGGCACTTGGGGGTCTCCTGCGCGAACCTCAACCGGATGAGAGTTTTTGGAATGACACCTTGAATAGCAAAATTTGGGAACTGCCAGACAACAACATTCTACCAGCTCTAAGGTTAAGCTACTATCACCTCCCTGGGATTTTGAAGCGATGCTTTGCATATTGCTCAATGTTTCCTAAGGACTATGAATATGACAGAGAGATGCTAATCATGTTATGGATGGCAGAGGGTTTTGTGCAGGAGCCGGAGGGAAATAAAAGAATTGAAGATGTAGCTGGAAAGTATGTTTCTGAATTATTATCAAGGTCCTTCTTCCAACAATGCATCAATGACAAGTCACGATTTATGATGCACGATCTCATCCATGATCTAGCTCAATCTGTTTCTGGAAAAACATTTTTCAGGTTGGAGGAAAATGCAGAGAATAATCGAGCCCACAAAAACCCGTCACTTATCATACATTCGTAAACATGAAGATGTTTTCAGAAATTTGAGCCATTCAGCAAAGTTAAGTGTTTGCGAACCTTTCTACGTTACTTAGACCCATTGCAAGGGTTCAACTGAGCAGCTTAACCCCAAGGTTCCTCGTGATATGATGCCAAAACTTAGATTCTTGCGTGTGCTATCCTTTAGTGGTTATCTCATAGCTAAGTTGCCAGATTCAATTGGCAATTTGAAAAATCTTCGGTACCTCAATCTATCTCATTGTGAAATAAAAGAGTTGCCTGAGTCAACAAGCAACCTATACAATCTGCAGACATTGATATTATTTCGATGCGTATCTCTTACCACGCTACCTACAGATATGGGAAACCTAAGGAATTTACGGCATCTCAATATTCTAGAAACTAGGCTGAAGAGTATGCCTCTGAGAATGGGAAGATTGATTAACCTTCAAACACTCTCAGATTTTGTTGTGGGGAAACACATCGGATCAGGGATAGCAGAGTTAAAAGACTTGTCACATCTTCGAGGTTCACTTTCCATTTCTGGTTTGCATGAAGTCAGTGTTGGGATGCAATTCGGGCGAAAATGCATCTTAAGCAACACCTTGATGAACTAATTATGGAATGGAGCAGTGATGATGATTCGCGAAATGAACAAATTGAGACAGATGTATTGGATGCATTACAGCCTCATGAAAACCTGAGTAAACTCACCATTAGCTACTATGGTGGTACAAAATTTCCAAGTTGGATGTGTGATCCTGAATTCACTGGCTGGTACCTGCATCTCAAAGGTTGCGCAAAATGCACATCTTTACCATCCCTTGGCCAACTGCCTTCTCTTAAAGATCTTGTAATTGAAGCAATGGATGGAATAAATCATGTCGGGCTTGATTTTTATGGGGATGGTGATGCTTCCACAATTCCTTTTCCGTCTTTGGAAACTTTGAAATTTGAGAACATGAAAGAGTGGGAGGAATGGTCATCTTTAGAAGATGGAAGACTTCAAGGAATTCCTGGCCTTCGCGAGCTTTCCGTATTCAGATGTCCGAAGTTAAGAAAGTTTCTCATGGATTTGCTTCCCTGAAAACTGCGCATCAAGTATTGTGGGGCTTTGACTAGTTTTTCTCATCATCCTGAACTTGGAAACTTAGAACCTGTACAATTCCTAGCCTTCAACAGCTTGTTCTTGTAGGTTGCAAAGAGCTTGAAGATCTTCCTGTTACCCTGCCTTCATTGGAAGGTCTTGTGATAGATGGTTGCGAAAAATTGGCTGCACTTCCAAGGCTAATGGGACTTTGTACATTGTCCGTGTTAGATTCTAATGCTGAATTACTGGGATGTATGAATGAACTAACCTCACTGACCTCTCTGCACCTGAATCATATTTCACATGTCAAGTCACTGCCTGAGGGCTTTATACGACATTCCACAAAGCTTGAAGAATTGAGTCTTGATAGCTTTTCTGAACTTGTCAGTTGTCAAATGAGCAAGTTGGACTGACAGATCTTGCATCCCTCCAACGCTTGACAATCTCCAATTGTCCTCAATTTGTTGCTTTTCCCAATGAAGCTGATAAGCTGCCTCCTGTGCTTAACTATTTGAGTTTAAAACATGCTGAGAGCCTATTGAAGTTTCCAGATGAGCTTTACAAACTTAATTTCTTACAGAGTTGAGGATTGAATGGTGTCCAAAGATTGAATCATTTCCAGATACAGGGTTTCCCTCCATGCTTAAGCGTCTTGTAATCGGTGACTGTGGCAGTCTTAAGAGCCTTCCGAAGGAGGTGTTACACAACAACAATTGTCTTGAGTATTTGGATACATAAATGTTCCTCTTTGATATCATTTCTTGAGGAAGGAAACTTGCCTACTACTCTGAAATATATGAAAGTTTACTACTGCAAAATTCTGACATCACTGCCTGGGGGTTAATGATCAAAGACAACATGACTCTTCAGTTTTTGGAGATAGACAACTGCCCCTCTCTCATGTCCTTCCCAAGTGGTGAATTACCCACAACACTAGAGCGTCTTGAGATTGGTGATTGCTCTAAACTCCAGACCTTACCATTCAACCTTGTCAACCTCGTAAATCTTGAGACCTTGGAAGTAATTAGATGCCCCCTTCTTGAGCATTTTCCAATGGGTGGGTTGCCAACCAACATGAAGTCAGTTAGAATTTCTGAATGTGAGAAGCTCAAGTCCCTACCTGAGTTTATTTACAAACTCAAACGGCTTCAAAAATTGGAGATATCTTTTTGTCCAAGTCTCATATCCTTGCCAAAGTCGGGACTGCCACCAATTTAAGATTACTGACAGTTACAGATGTGAAATGGCTTAATCCCATGGATGAGTGGCAACTTCACAAACTCAAATCTCTTCATGATCTCACATCGGTGGATTTCCGGCCTCGTGTCGTTTTCAAATGAGTATCTTCTTCCACACACTCCTAACCTCTCTTGTTGTCCAAAGACTCCCTGATCTTGAATCCATATCGGAGGCGCTCCAGAATCTCACCTCACTTCAAAAATGGTTATTAGTGAGTGTGATAAGCTCCAATCTTTGCCATGAATGGGCTGCCAGCTATGCTTGGTGACCTAACAATTCGTTATTGTCATCTTCTAAACATCGGTGTGAGCGGGACAAAGGAGAGGATTGGTCCAAGATTGAAAACATCCCCTATGTAGAGTTGAGGTAGTTTATGTAAGTTGTGCTTTCTGATTCCCTGAAAAAGTGGCATTCATATGTTTTCGTTCCCTTTACAATGGCATTTAGGGGCGGAGCCACACTGGACCAGTGTGGGCCCCACTCAGTCTTTAAGTAAATATCTTTGCCCTTTTACTTTCATTTATTTTTATATTACTCCATTTATTTAAGTTCACAATACAAATAAGGAAGTACCCCGTATTTAGATTTAAATAAAAATATTAGAAAATCAAATTCCCACCAAATCAAAATATGAAAAATCGGTTTCAGTGCAAAATACGATTTAGGCTAAAAATGATGGCTCATTAAGTCAATATATAATTCATACTAAAATCCCATAAAATCAAGTTTTCTTATTTGATGTGTGAGGAATAAAAGTCGCCAAAAATTATCTTGAGAAAATAATTATTCCGAAAAACCCTTTTTCATACTTAGTTAATATTTTTACATAAAACATTTTTTCATGTATGATATAAATGCATGAAGGGACCTAAGGTGTTTTTTATCAGTTTGTGAAATTTTGATTTTTTCTTTCTATTGGGTTTAATGGGGGGAAAAGCTTTAAAAATATTTGCTAAATCACTACCCTTTGTCTATCTCTTGCAATTTTTCTTCCTTAGAATGTATTTGTCTATCCCTTTTTTGAGGACAATTATGATTGCAACCAATAAGCAATATAATTCTTGACATATGTGATATATATATATACTATATTTCGTATGTATTGTGAGTTCGAATTTTTGATTCTTTATAATTTATAAGAGGTCCCAACACACATGAAATCCTGGCTTCGCCACTGATGGCGTTCATATTTTAGCACAGCTTTACACATCCTGTCTTAACCATAAACCCTTTATTCTCCATGCAATTATGAGTTGTAAACATCCATGATTTACACCCAACTGGAGCCCTAAAATATATGGAGGTTGCTTTTTAAGCAGCTTCTTCTTACTACTGTCAACTTCTTTGCACCCCTGCATCCAATGGCGGAGCCAACTAAGGCCCACAAGGGTCAACTGACCCTCCTCCAATTTATGCAACAAATGCATTTGTTATGTGTTATATTTATTTTCTTGGTTTCTTTTATAGATGACCCTTATAACTTTCTAACTCTAGTTAATATTATTTCTTTACTTCTATAGTTTTTCCTATATTTATCTTTACTCCATTTTTCCTTTTTAACTTCAATCTTTCTATCTTTCATTTATTGAGTTTTCTTACAGTTTTTGTTATTGAATCAGCCATCAGTCAAGTAAATTTCCAATACTAGCTATTCAGTTTCTCTTTTAAGCAATGCTTTATGATTTGATTCCTGTCAAATTATTTCTTTGTAATTTATTGTGCAATGCGGGTTATGATTTTGAAAGATAACAATTAAAATATACAATAAAAAAAAAATAATGCTAATATTCACGGTTTAGGCTAATAATGTGACCCTTCTTGAGAAATTCCTGGCTACGCCACTTGCCTGCATCCATGATTTAAAATTGCATCAAATAAAAGTACCAAACTCAGGGTTGTGCATGCATGTGTGTGACTGCCAGAGGATCCGCAGCCTATATTCTCTGCTATGTGGACGGTTGCAGCCAAGAACCACTGAATATGCTACATGATTACAAAGACACAAGCAATGTATTAAACTGTCAATATTACTCTGCACATTATGTAGCAGATACTTCTTCCGTATAGTGATAATTCAACTGAATTCTTTTTCTTCCATCTTTAGGAGTAAATATTATAAAAATCTTGTGAGAGTTTGAGATCATAACCCATAATCTGTCCCTTTATGGACCTTGATATTTTCACCAAAATACCTTATAACAATTATTAATTGCAATTGTAAATGTAAAGAAAAGATTTTTACTTAACGTAAAAATGAAGTAATGTATTACAAATTTATTTATAGGTTAAAATTGCGCACATAAATAGTTCAAATGGTATTTGTGGAAATTATCTCAAGTGCAGGGGTAACTATTCTTAACCACTTAGGGCTCGTTTGGTAACATTGTAATTAGACTTTATATAGGAGTAAATAGTCCATGTCAGGTGTTTGGTGTCAACATATATTATTTAATTACCTGACTATTTTATATGGGTTGGGCTTTTATACTCTCCTTACCTGACTAATTAATACAACCCACACACTCCAGTTTAGATAATACACGCTTAATTATAGGCTAGAGAAAAAGAACACGCGTTCTACAAGAAGAATCAGACGTTCTTTTCATCTTCTTCTCCCTAGGGTTCTTCTCTGCTATCTTCTCCACAGGTTATTCTCTTCACTCTTCTTCAGGTATTCATCTTTCATCCTCTCTCTCTCTCTTTTTCATACTCTCTCCAATATGCTTCTTCTCTCTTCTTTATATATTTCATTTTTTATTAATTTTTTGTGGAAATTAGGTTATGAATTATTTCTTTGTCCATGTTTTGCTTTTTTGTTTGTTGTTTTCCACTTTTTCACTCTGTTGAGAACTAGAAACAAAGCTACAAACCCTTTGTCTTTAGATATTCTTTTCTATCCCTTCAATTTTCTATTGCACGCTTATAGTTGTTTTTACTATGAATAGACAAAGGTACCACTTGTGCCATGTCAGTGTCGCATCGGGATGTTGGAAGAGACAAGAGAGGAGGGAGTGACAGACAAGGGTGATCGGCAGGTTGACGGACTCTTGGTGGTTGGGACGGCTTATGCTTTACGGGGCTGGGGAATGTTGGGGATGATAGAGGAGGTTCCCGGAAGAGATGAAGAGAGAGGAAATGAGTATTTAGTTTAATCTTCTGCTTTTTTTTAATTCAATTTAAAATTTTATTAATAATTTATTTCACTTAAGAAAACAATGTGGATCCATGTGTGCCCACATCATGACTGAAACAAATTTTCAAACAATCAATCTAACTACAAAACTACAATGCAATAATTTTGAAAACACCAAGTACGGCGGTACTTAAATGAAAAAATTGAAAACACGATTCTTCAAAGACATTTTCTATTTAAACCCCACACTTCTCTTAGTTCACCCCAATACTTAAATCATTAAGCTGTAAGTTTTATTATTTTGTAAAAGACAAAAAGGGTCATCCAACTTAATAATTAACCCTAGTACTCTATACACACACCCCACTACTCTCTCATATAAGTTTTAGAAAAATACAAACTCCTCTACATCCTATTGCCAGATTATTAGCCCCTACCTTCCCAACCACAAGCTCCTTCCAACTTCATGTTTACAAACTCTCTCTCTCTCTCTCTCTCTCTCTCTCTCCTCTCTCTCAAGTTCTCAACTCAACAATACCCAAGTGTTGGAATTCCAGTTACAGTTCTTGGAGAGAGGTAAAGTTGTTCTCTTCTCTAGAAAGTATTAAATTTCAGGTTTGGGTTCCATTTGTTTGTGTTTTTTTCCGCTGGGAACAAAGAAAATTGTGGGGTTTAAATATAAAATCTCCTTTTATTTTTTATTTTTTTTCAGTTTGGGGTGTATTTAAGGGTAGTTTGGGAAGGTAGTGGGGGTTTTCTTAGAAATTGAAATGTGAAATTTAAATTAAAGATGTGGTGAACTTAGAACATAGGGTGTGAACTAAGAGAAGTGTGGGGTTTAAATAGAAAAATCTTCTTCAAATAGCTCAAATACGAAAAGGATGTCGTGTCTATTAGGGGCAAGCACAATCTTGATTGCAATGGTTTTACCAGAGAAAATAGAGGCAAAATTAATTACAATAGAATGGTTTTGGTTTGGTTCAATTTTGATAAAATTAATGAGGAAACCAAACCAAATAAAACCAATTATGGAAGATTATATTTGGTTTGGTTTGGTCCCAAACCCAATCCTTTTTTCTTCTACATTTCTTTAACTTTATTAGTCCAATTACAACAACAACAACAAAATCAAAACTTGCTTCATAGTTTTCATTTTCTAGCATATCAAACTATCCTAAAATTCAACATTATATCAAACTTGACGTCAATAACTACTTTAGTTACAAATTCAAATATCAATAACTTCAAACTAAATTCAACATTTTTTACATAGTTATTATCCAATGAGAGGATTGCACACGTAAAAATAAATAAATATACAAGTGGACAGTCCTCGTTCTGTTTGAATTGGTTTGCAAAAATCTCAAAAATCACAGTCAAGTCGAGCTATTCGGTTTAATTCAGTTTAACCATTAAATTTTTTTATTGATCAAAAACCAAACTAAACCGGCAATTATAATTCGGATCGCCTGTTTCATTGGTTCGGCCAAACTAATACCCCTCACCCCTAGTGTCTATTATCTAAAGATAAAACTCTAAAATAAAAGAGATTTTCTATTTAAACCCCGCACTTCTCTTTGTTCACCCCAATACTTAAATTATTAAGCTGTCAATTTTATTAGTGTAAAAGACAAAAAAGGTCATTCAAACTTAATATTTAACCCTAGTAGTACATCTATCTATACAACCACCCCACACACCCCCACCGCTCTTCAAGGATCATACAATCTCAAAATTCAAGGATCATCAGTTACCCCTTGTGAGGGCTTGGATTACTTTAAGAATTTCCAATGTCATATCAACTTGATGAGCTTAAAGACTTCCTAAGGGCCAGCTTTCTCCCTAGCTCTCACAAACAGTATGTCAAGGAACCGAGCTGCGGCCTTGTTCTTTCCAGCAAGGAAAGATATTCAAATCTCTTCAAGTTAAAGTATGATGAAGGGCACAGGAACCATGTTGCTACAGATACATAGTCCTATTGCTAATGTTGTGGTCATTGGTTTTCACTATCATCATAAAGCGAAACCAAACAAACTACAATTTCTCATATGATCTAATCACATGATAAAAAACAGCGTTTGAAAACACAAAATCTCATGTATACTACAAATATTGTTTAAACGATTTAAGTATTGAGGTTAACAAAGAAACGTGTAGGTTTAAATAGAAAACTCTTTTATTTCTTCTTTTCAGCTAGGGGTATTTAAAGGGTAGTTTGGGAAGATAGTTGGTTTTTTCTTATAAATTGTTACACTTTAAATTAGAAGTTGGGGTGAACTTAGAACATGGGTGAACAAAGAGAAGTATGGGGTTGAAATAGAAAATCTCAATAAAAAGGCAACGTTTAGTTGACATTTATCCACGAATGGGCTACAGACATGAAAAATACTCCAGAGATGCTTATTTCTTTCTTCAATAGAGTAAAGATGGCAGATAGATGAAACCAGCATGGGTCACAGAATCTTACCCTAGAAATCAGGTAACTACGTCATACTTGCTGCGACAAAGATTTCCAGAATTTTCTGCCTCACAATCTGATAAAAATCATGTTCTTTTCTTGCTTTTCTTATTATTCTGCACGAAGTCTGCTTTTTTATGTTCTGTTCCATCATATAGCCCCACTTGATGTCTGGATTCTCTTCACTAGTTATGTATTGATCAGTACCATAATTTTGTCTCTGTGATTGATCTAATATCTTTTTTGAATTGCTGAAAAACCCTGCTTTCAGTTTAAACCCTCAACTTCTGAGTGCATGTCAGGGTTTTTTCTGCTTATGGGTTCAAATAGTCGCTTTTAAGAGAGATTTTGTTCATTAGAACATATGATTGCGTGGGTAATTCATAGATTTTGTTCCGAGTGCTGTGCTGCTGTGCATCTATTCTTGAATTATATTTAATTTGATTGTAGTCAAGCCCTCGTATTTTTTAGTAAGAATTGTGTGGTTTGGTTCGATTATAGTTAATTGACCAATAACAGAAATTTGGTATTTTTGCAGCTACGCTCTTTCTTACGTTATTTGGCTCCAAATAGTCTTATTTGAAGTAATCTAAAAAACATGGATGATGGGGAGGTAGGGACTTCAGACCAGGCTGTAGATACTTTGTTGATGAATTTCTGAAGAATACCCGGACTTGCACTCACACTCACACTTGCAACCCACCTGGCCCTGATGCTGCACATACACATACTTGCTACCACACCCATACCCAAGTTCTTTCCGTCGGAAGATGATGATGGTGCTAAGAATAAAGAGCATTCCGTTCCCAGACCACGAAGAAAGAAGGCCTTCCAGAAATAGAGAAGCAGTTCGAAAGTACAGGAGAAAAAGAAGGCGCATACAGCTACTTAGAAGAGGAAAGTAAAGAAATTGAAGCTGTTAAACCAGCAACGTATTAGAAAAATACAGGGGCAGGCAATTCTTGAAACAGAGTGTTTAAGGCTGAGAAGCCTTGTTTCTTCTGGACCTTAGAGGAAGATTGATCATGAATTGGGTGCTTTCCCCTTCCAAATCAGTGTAAGACTTCTTCTTTCATAACGGAAGGTGATTGTAATCCGCAGTTTACTGTTGGGGGCCGTTGGACTTTGTTTGTCAAACAGATTACCATGCTTCTGTTCACCTGTTGGGTCATCAATGCAGGCTAGTATCGGCACAAGCGCGAAAGCAATGATGCCATTAGGAGGAAATTGTCAGCCTGCAGTAATTGATTGCCAAGCAAATACAAATGAGATGGCTAGTGCAGTACAAAACTCTACACATATTAAAACCTTGGTATCATTGGCAACAGAAGCCTGAGTAAATATAGCATGTGAGTTTCTTCTATACCAGAGCAAATATCTTTATACCACTACCTATTGCTATAACATATTTTAAGAGTAATAGATTAATATAGTATTTAAAAATATATGAATGCCATTGTGATGTCCATATTTAAGATCCTTTACGGTGATACGAATTTAGGTCAATAAAGTAGTATACTTGTTGATAATGTTTGTAGTTTTGGTTTCTTTGAATAACTTATATCATATCCATCGTGTATATAAGACTTCCTCTCTTCGTTTATTGATCTATGTTTAAAGAACTTTTGTTGATGAAATTTCTTTTAGTCAATAACTTTCAGAACATGAAATGACATGGAACTCAATCACTAATGAGGATAAGTCATTCTAGGATCAACTGCGATGTAGAAAGAAAACCATTTGCATCGAAAATGAGTCATGTATCTTTGGCAAACTAAGTTTTCTTTGAAGTTCTTAATGCATGCAGTGTTCCTTCTGAATTATTAAATTTGGACTAGTTGATTGAATGTTTCAACAGAGAAAGCTGATGATGGCTGCATTAATTTTTTGCAACTTTTCCCCAAGATGGAGATAAAGATGAAGTTATGAGTGAACAAAACTTTTCACCTCTGCATGTTCGTCATTCAGAATCTCGAGTCAAAATCTTTCAGTCTGTTTCAATGGAACTGTTTCTCATTTCAGCATACAAACACTATTTCCTCATCCAAATGAAAAGATGCCATCAAACTCGTCTGGTGCCCTTTCCATGATGTTGCTAGTTTCCGTAATTCTCTTAACTCTATAAATTTGTAACTTGCTTTGAAATCTTAGAAGGTCTCAACAAGGAATGGTATTGCATCAGCTTTACCATTAGCTTCAATGAAATTATTGACGAAAGCAGAGCATGCTTGATGAAACTAGCTACCCTTGTTGAAAGAACAAAAGGAATAATAGAATAAAAGGATAGAGAAACTCATGCTTCGAAACTGTAATTCAATAGAACTTTTTAATGTTACCAAAAAACAATAAAGAACTATTTTTCTTATCAAGGAGCCACTGCTTCTGTTGCAATTATGGCAGCGAGACTCTGTTTTCCTGGAAGAAAGCTATGCGAAATTACAAAAATAATCCTTGTAATATGGATATTTTTGTAATTTGACAGTTTTCTAATTTTGGCAGAGTTTTTCTATTTAAAAACCCCATACTCTTCTTGTTCACCCCAATACTTAAATCATTAAGCTATTAAATTTTATTATTGTGTAAAAAGACAAAAAAGGTCATCCAACTTATTATTGTGTTTAAAACCCCATACTTTTCTTTGGTTGTTGATTGCTCAAATTAAGAACATAATTCACTGCTATCAACAACAAAAAAACAGAAACCACTACCTGCAAAGTCTAGGCAATCATCGAGCTCTCTCATGATGACTGCTCTTCATTGTCATTCATGAAGACATAAAGATACCCACTTGTAATTCTATCGCTATTATCTTCTTGACTACTTGTCTTCTTCTTTTTCAGGGAGAGTAATTTTTTTATTTGTCTTTTCTGAATTTATAATTGTTTCCCTGAAGTTGCTGTTATCTAGGTTATTATTATTCTTTATGGTATTTATTTGAAAGGATCCTCAGTAGTTGGTTCAGTATTTCTTCAAGTTTTGGTTGCATTTTTCCTTTTCTTTGGGGTTCATATCATCTGGGTTCTTGGTGATTGTTAATTGTATTTGTGCAAATGTGTTTTTAGAGGTGACGTTAAGTATTTTTTTTATTTTTTCTTGTTGCATTAGTTTTCATTTTATTTATGTTCTTAAGGATTATAGTAATTACTAACTTAGGTGCTTAAATTCGTAGTGTTAATTATGCAATTTGTTTTCATTTGGTTCTGGACGACTAAGATAAAAATTTGGTGGCTTGATCCTAGTGTGGTTGTGGAAATTGATGGAACCCCAAGAAAAGAATGAGGAGAGCCGTTTCAGAAGAGATGGACCAAGAAAAACTGAGGTGCCTAAAACTCTTGCCACACCAAACACCCGGAGAAGGGCTCCAGCTGCTTCTGCTCAACATAACATTACACATAGGAGAAAGTGGGGTGTGGGGTGTGAGGCTGATGAGTTTTTTTTTAATTATTTTTTCTCATGGGTGTGTATTTAGAGGTAGTTTGGGAAGACAGTGGGGTTTACTTAGAAATTGTGAAAATTTGATTAGAATTGGGTGAACTTAGAATATGGGGTGAACAAAGAGAAGTGCGGGGTTTTAAATAGAAAAACTCTTTTGACACATGCACAAAGATAATTCATCCTAAACACATATAATGCACACATGTCAAATTGTAATTCGCATAAATTTAGTTCTTACCTCCTGTCATCAGAAACACATATATACATGTCAAATTGTAATTCGCACGAATTTAGTTCTTACCTCCGGCAGAAGGAGGCACATATTTTCCTTTTAGCTCTTTAGTTTGTTTGTCTAAAGATTGCAATACAGGATATGACCTAAATTATCTTAATCAAATTGATGAAAATAGAACATGTTGCGGTACAAATAATGTATTTTAGATTTTTGGGTTGTCTCACTTAATTATAGGTAACATGTCACCCAACGATATTTAGTCGTTTTCAATCGACAATTTGGATATAACATTGAAACCCAAACCCAAATTTATCTCAAAATTTATCCCAAAATTTATCTTAATATTTAGTCGTTTTCAATCGACAATTGGGGAGGTTTTGGCGGGAGGAGAAAGAAGAAGGCCTTGTTCTATACAACACTTTCACTTACAAGTGCTTTTCATGCAGCCGATAAATTAGATCTAACGGTGTTCTTATGTTATGTTTCACATAGGCGTTCTCACTAGATCCTCGCCCTTTCGTCATCATGGGTCAAAAGTTTTCTCTGGGCTGGCGTGCATAATTTAAGTCCAAACAAAAACAAAACGAACAAATAAACTAAAAAAATCCCGTCTCACACCCCAAAAAGTAACTAAGAAGAAGTACCACCCTTTCTTTCGTTCTAAAGAATTACCACCCTCGTGAGCCTTTCCTCTCCCTGGTCGGTGATGGATAACCACCACTTGTCTTCAACCCAAAATTTTCTGCTGAATTAGAACTAAATATCATTCTTTCTGGCAGAGCCTGGTTGATGAAATTGACTGAATCAAAGCTTAAATTAATAGTTAGACTTAGATTAACCAATAGAATATTAGCTTATTTAGAATAGGATTGCGTATACCATATGGCAACGACTTGACAGCTTGAAAGTTATGCCAACAACCATGATAAGCCTTCTTTCTCTATTCATTTCTGTCTTTCTATCTTCCATTAAGCACCATTTCTCTCTCTCTCTCTCTCTCTCTCTCTCTCTCTCTCTCTCTCTCCTCTCTCATTTCCTCAGAAACCTAAACTGCAGCCATGCCTTTGGGACGAGCATTTGAATCTGCTTCTGTAAGCCTGTTGCTTAACAAGTTGGCTACCCAGGATGTAATAGATTTTTTCCTCAAGTGGGAACCCGATGGTTCCCTATTAGGAAAGCTCAAGACGAACCTACTAATAATTCATGCAGTTCTCAATCATGCTGAGGAGAAGCAAATCAAAGACTTACATTCAAAGCTTGGATTGAGGAGGTCAGAGTTGCAGCTTATGATGCTGAGGACATTGTGGCTGAGATCGCCAATGATGCTCTTGAATCACAAAACAGCAACAACAAGGTATTGAACTTTGTCTGTGACTCTTTCAATACAAATGAAATAGTCAAGGAAAAGCTGGACTTTAAGATGAAAGACATTGGTAATGCTCTTAATCCCATTCGGGAGCGTGTTGAGCCAAAATGAAAAAGATCATAGAAAGACTAGATGAAATTGCAAAACAAAAAGATATTCTTCGTTTGAGAGAAGATGTTGGTGGGGTAATCATTCGGGGTTGATAGATTGCCAACAACTCCAATGGTTAATGAATCTCGTGTTTATGGCAGAGAGTTTGATAAGGAGGAGATAATTAAGTTGCTGGATTTGGACAAGGAAAATGATGATGAGGTTCCATAATTCCAATTGTCGGCATGGGAGGTATTGGAAAGACAACACTTGCTCAAATTGTGTACAATGATGACACTGTGGCTGGGCATTTTAATTTGAAGGCGTGGAC
Organism: Prunus yedoensis; assembly: GCA_005406145.1. NCBI lineage: Eukaryota > Viridiplantae > Streptophyta > Magnoliopsida > Rosales > Rosaceae > Prunus > Prunus yedoensis. The sequence continues at coordinate 19,502 of BJCG01002195.1, forward strand.
TTGTGTATCTGATTTATTTGATGTCGTCAGGATAACAAAAACACTTGTTGAGTCTGCCACAAAGAAAACTTTGAGCACAAACAATCTGGAATTAATTCAAGAAGATCTGAAAAGATTATTGAACAAAAGGAAATTTCAGCTGGTTTTGGATGATGTCTGAAATGAGAAGTATGAAAGTTGGGACGAGTTACGAGTACCTTTCACAGTTGGTGCTCCAGGGAGTAAAATTATAATCACAACACGCTCTCAAAAAGTTGCATCACTTGTGGGCACTGTTCTACCTTACCATTTGAAGGCACTGTCGGAAAATGATTGTCTGTCATTATTTGAACAAATTGTGTTCGGAAACAGGAATTTAGATGCCTATCCAAACTTGAAAGCGATTGGCAAGAAAATAGTAGAGAAGTGTAAAGGGTTGCCTTTGGCAGCAAAGGCACTTGGGGGTCTCCTGCGCGCTGAACCTCAACCAGATGAGAGTTTTTGGAATGACACCTTGAATAGCAAAATTTGGGAACTGCCAGACAACAACATTCTACCAGCTCTAAGGTTAAGCTACTATCACCTCCCTGGGATTTTGAAGCAATGCTTTGCATATTGCTCAATGTTTCCTAAGGACTATGAATATGACAGAGAGATGCTAATCATGTTATGGATGGCAGAGGGTTTTGTGCAGGAGCCGGAGGGAAATAAAAGAATTGAAGATGTAGCTGGAAAGTATGTTTCTGAATTATTATCAAGGTCCTTCTTCCAACAATGCATCAATGACAAGTCACGATTTATGATGCATGATCTCATCCATGATCTAGCTCAATCTGGTTTTCTGGAAAAACATTTTTCAGGTTGGAGGAAAACGCAGAGAATAATATCGATTCCACAAAAACCCGTCACTTATCATACATTCGTAAACTTGAAGATGAATTTCAGAAATTTGAGCCATTCAGCAAAGTTGAGAGTTTGCGAACCTTTTCTACCGTTAGACCCATTGCAAGGGTTCAATCTGAGCAGCTTAACCCACAAGGTTCCTCGTGATATGATGCCAAAACTTAGATTCTTGCGTGTGCTATCCTTTAATGGTTATCTCATAGCTAAGTTGCCAGATTCAATTGGCAATTTGAAACATCTTCGGTACCTCAATCTATCTCATTGTGAAATAAAAGAGTTGCCTGAGTCACAAGCAACCTATACAATCTGCAGACATTGATATTATTTCAATGCGTATCTCTTACCACACTGCCTACAGATATGGGAAACCTAAGGAATTTACGGCATCTCAATATTCTAGGAACTAGGCTGAAGAGTATGCCTCTGCGAATGGGAAGATTGATTAACCTTCAAACACTCTCAGATTTTGTTGTGGGGAAACACATCGATCAGGGATAGCAGAGTTAAAAGACTTGTCACATCTTCGAGGTTCACTTTCCATTTCTGGTTTGCATGAAGTCAGTGTTGGGGATGCAGTTCGGGCGAAAATGCATCTTAAGCTACACCTTGATGAACTAATTATGGAATGGAGCAGTGATGATGATTCGCGAAATGAACAAATTGAGACAGATGTATTGGATGCATTACAGCCTCATGAAACCTGAGTAAACTCACCATTAGCTACTATGGTGGTACAAAATTTCCAAGTTGGATGTGTGATCCTGAATTCACTGGCTTGGTATAACCTGCATCTCAAAGGTTGCGCAAAATGCACATCTTTACCATCCCTTGGCCAACTGCCTTCTCTTAAAGATCTTGTAATTGAAGCATGGATGGAATAAATCATGTCGGACTTGATTTTTATGGGGATGGTGATGCTTCCACAATTCCTTTTCCGTCTTTGGAAACTTTGAAATTTGAGAACATGAAAGAGTGGGAGGAATGGTCATCTTTAGAAGATGGAAGACTTCAAGGAATTCCTGGCCTTCGCGAGCTTTCCGTATTCAGATGTCCGAAGTTAAGAAAGTTCTCTCATGGATTTGCTTCCCTGAAAAAACTACGCATCAAGTATTGTGGGGCATTGACTAGTTTTTTCTCATCATCCTGAACTTGGAAACTTAGAACCTGTACAATTTCCTAGCCTTCAACAGCTTGTTCTTGTAGGTTGCAAAGAGCTTGAAGATCTTCCTGTTACCCTGCCTTCATTGGAAGGTCTTGAGATAGATGGTTGCGAAAAATTGGCTGCACTTCCAAGGCTAATGGGACTTTGTACATTGTCTGTGTTAGATTCTAATGCTGAATTACTGGGATGTATGAATGAACTAACCTCACTGACCTCTCTGCACCTGAATCATATTTCACATGTCAAGTCACTGCCTGAGGGCTTTATACGACATTCCACAAAGCTTGAAGAATTGAGTCTTGATAGCTTTTCTGAACTTAATCAGTTGTCAAATGAGCAAGTTGGACTGACAGATCTTGCATCCCTCCAACGCTTGACAATCTCCAATTGTCCTCAATTTGTTGCTTTTCCCAATGAAGCTGATAAGCTGCCTCCTGTGCTTAACTATTTGAGTTTAAAAAACATTCTGAGAGCCTATTGAAGTTTCCAGATGAGCTTTACAAACTTAAGTTTCTTACAGAGTTGAGGATTGAATGGTGTCCAAAGATTGAATCATTTCCAGATACAGGGTTTCCCTCCATGCTTAAGCGTCTTGTAATCGGTGACTGTGGCGGTCTTAAGAGCCTTCCGAAGGAGGTGTTACACAACAACAATTGTCTTGAGTATTTGGACATACATAAATGTTCCTCTTTGATATCATTTCTTGAGGAAGGAAACTTGCCTACTACTCTGAAACATATGAAAGTTTACTACTGCAAAATTCTGACATCACTGCCTGGGGGCTTAATGATCAAAGACAACATGACTCTTCAGTTTTTGGAGATAGACAACTGCCCCTCTCTCATATCCTTCCCAAGTGGTGAACTACCCACAACACTAGAGCGTCTTGAGATTGGTGATTGCTCTAAACTCCAGACCTTACCATTCAACCTTGTCAACCTCGTAAATCTTGAGACCTTGGAAGTAATTAGATGCCCCCTTCTTGAGCATTTTCCAATGGGTGGGTTGCCAACCAACATGAGGACAGTTAGAATTTCTGAATGTGAGAAGCTCAAGTCCCTACCTGAGTTTATTTACAAACTCAAGCGGCTTCAAAGGTTGGAGATATCTTTTTGTCCAAGTCTCACATCCTTGCCAAAGTCGGGACTGCCCACCAATTTAAGATTACTGACGGTTACAGATTGTGAAATGCTTAATCCCGTAGATGAGTGGAAACTTCACAAACTCAAATCTCTTCATGATCTCATTTTCGGTGGATTTCCCGGCCTCGTGTCGTTTTCAAATGAGTATCTTTTTCCACAGAGTCTAACCTCTCTTGTTGTCCAAAGGCTCCCTGATCTTGAATCCATATCGGAGGTGCTCCAGAATCTCACCTCACTTCAAAAATTGGTTATTAGTGAGTGTGATAAGCTCCAATCTTTGCCAATGAATGGGCTGCCAGCTACGCTTGGTGACCTATCTATTCGTTATTGTCATCTTCTTCAACGTCGGTGTGAGCGGGACAAAGGAGAGGATTGGTCCAAGATTGAAAACATCCCCTTTGTAGATTTGAGGTAGTTTTGTGAGTTGTGCTTTCTGATTCCCTGTAAAAGTGGCATTCATATATTTTCGTTCCCTGTAAAATGGCATTCATATTTTAGCATAGCTTTACACATCCTGTAAGCCCTTTATTCTCCATCCAGTTATGAGTTGTAAACAATCCATGATTTACACCAACTGGAGCCCTAAAATATATGGAGGCTTTTTAAGCAGCTGCTTCTTACTACCCTCAACTTCTTTGCACCCTTGCATCCATGATTTAAAATTGCATCAAATAAAAGTATTAAACTCAGGGATGTGCATGGATGTGTGTGACTGCCAGAGGATCCGCAGCCTATATTCTCTGCTATGTGGACAGTTGCAGTTGCAGCCAAGAAGCCCTAAATATGCTACATGATTACAAAGACAATTCAACTGACTTCTATCTCTTTCCATATTCAGGAGTAAATATTATAAAAATCTTGTGAGTTTGAGATCATAACCCATAATTTGTCCCTTTAAGGACCTTGATATTTTTCACCAAAATACCTTATAACGATTGTAATTGTAATTGTAGAGAAAAGATTTTTACTAAACGTAAAAATGAAGTGATGTATTACAAATTTATTTATAGGTTAAAATTGCGCACATAAATAGTTCAAATGGTATTTGTGGACATTATCACAAGTGCTGGGGTAACTACTCTTAACTACTTGAACTACAAACACTCTCTCTTTAGATATTCTTTTCTATCCCTTCAATTTTATATTGCACGCTATAGTTGTTTTTACTATGAATAGACAGAGGTACCACTTGTGCCATGTTAGTGGCGCTTCGAGATATTGGAAGAGACAAGAGAGTGGGGAGTGATAGATAAGGGTGATCGGCAGGTTGACGGACTCTTGGTGGTTGGGACGGGTTAGGCGTTGCGGTGCTGGGGAATGCTGAGGATGACAGAGGAGGTTGCCGGAAGAGATGACGAAAGAGGAAAGGAGTATTTAGTTTAATCTTCTGCTTTTTTAATCTTCTGCTCTTAATTTTTTGCAGCTTTTCCCCAAGATGGAGATAAAGATGAAGTTATGAGTGAACAAAACTTTTCACCTCTGCATGTTCGTCATTTCAGAATCTCGAGTCAAAATCTTTCAGTCTGTTTCAATGGAACTGTTTCTCATTTCAGCATACAAACACCATTTCCTCATCCAAAATGAAAAGATGTCATCAAACTCGTCTGATGCCCTTTCCATGATGTTGCTAGTTTCCGTAATTCTCTGAGCTCCATAAAATTTGTAACTTGCTTGAAATCTTAGAAGGTCTCAACAAGGAATGGTATTGCATCAGCTTTGCCATTAGCTTCAATGAAGTTATTGACGAAAGAACGAAGGAACTCATGCTTCGAAACTGTAAATGCAATAAGAACTATTTATAATGTTACCCAAAAACAATAAAGAACTACTTTTCTTATCAAGGTGCTCAATAAAGAAACTGGGCCAGAAATCCTCTTGTCATGATGGGCCACTGCTTCTGTTGCAATTATGGCAGCGTGACTCTGTTTTCGTGGAAGAAAGCTATGCAAAATTACAAAAATAATCCTTGTAATATGGATATTTTTGTAATTTGATAAGTTTCTAATTTTGATACATATACAAAGATAATTCATCCAAAACACATATAATGCACACATGTATATTCATCCAAAACACATATAATGCACACATGTCATTGTAATTCGCATAAATTATTTAATTCTTACCTCCTTCTGTCATATTTGCAACCCTAAGCCCAATGTTGGGTTGAAATGACGTTAATGTTGCCCTTATTTTTAACTCAACGTTAATAAGTTCATGTTCTCCAATTAGCTATTGTTTTCCAATTAAAGGAGCAAAATTTATATAATTAAAACTACATGAACTAGAAGAAAACCTGAATTTTAGCAACTATTTTTGTAATTCGGCGCATAAAGCTAACACTCAAAACTAAACACAGAAGGATTGAATAATGGAAAATGATATGATTACTGACATTTTATACCACATTGTGTACCACCTCTTTAATAGAGGTTGAGCCACGTCTTTATAAAAATGTGGTAAGCTAGTATAATTGTAAATGATATTATATTTCTCCAAGAGGAAGATATATATACAAGTACAAGTTGACTTTTCCTACAAGGAAAGTAATTCGCTAATTACAAGCAATTCTAACTAGGTAACTATTCCAATTAGGTAACGTAAATTACACCAAGAAATCAGGAATCACGGGATCCCTGAATTATGGCTCAGGTCAACACTCCCTCTTAAGTTGGTGCGTAGATATCTCCTATGCTCAACTTGTCATGTGAGTCATGAAAAACCTTTGCCAACACCGCATGCTTAAGACATCTACCAGCTGTTCTTCTGACTTTACAAATTTTATATTGATTAGCTTTTCTACCAGCTTCTTCTGATATAATGCATATCCACTTCAACATGCTTAGTTCTGTCATGTTGAATTGGATTATTTGCTATCTCTCTCGCAATTTGGTTGTCACAATAAAGCTCCATGACTGTCTTTGGTGGAAAACCAATTTCAAACAAGAGTATTCTTAGCCAAAGAAGCTCACAAACTCCTTGTGCTATGCCCCTGTATTCTACCTCAGCTGAATATCGAGCCACTACATTCTGCTTCTTACTTGCCATGTAACCAATTACCCCCATGAAAGTGAAGTACCTGATATAGAACATCTATCTGTTATATTACCTGCTTAATCTACATTTGTAATACCATTGGCATCCAATGTCCTAGTTTTCTGAATATCATCCTCGGCCTGGAGCTTTCTTCTTCAAATAACTCAAAATCCTCATAACTGTAGCTAAGTGATCCTCAGCAGGAGAATGCATGAACTTGCTAACAACACTAATTGCATATGCGATATCTAATTTAGTGGTGCGAAAGATAAATTAGTCTTCCCATTAACCTCTGATATCTCTCCTTGTTGGTTGGCACTTGATTAGGATAGATTGCTAGGTGATGATTCTACACAATAAGGGTTTCGGCTGGTGCACACCCTAACATACCAGTTTCTATCAGCAGGTCTAAAACATACTTACTTTGAGAGGGATAATACTAGTAACAGAGCGAGTTTACTTCAATTCCCAGAAAATACTTCAAAGCCCCCAAGTCCTTCATCTCAACTCTGAGGCTAAGTACTTCTGTAATTTACTCACTTCAATAACTTCATCACCAGTAACTACTATATCATCGACATAGATTATCTGCAAAGTAATCTTACCATCCTGGCGTTTGATAAATAGGGTATGATCCGAGTTACCTTCATGATATCCATACTTCTTCATTGCTTCAGTGAACCGCTCAAATCATGCTTGCAGAGAGTGCTTCAATCCATAAAGGGCCTTTCGAAGCCTACACACCTTCCCACCATTATTAGACAACCATAGCCAGGTGTCATGTCCATGTACACTTCTTCTTCTAGATCTTCATGCAGAAATGCATTCTTCACATCAAATTGCTTGAGAGACCAATCTAAATTAGCTGCTAAGGACAATAGAACTCGCATCATATTCATTTTTGCCACCAGTTGCAAATGTATCCTGATAACCAACTCCATACTTGTGCGTATACCCTTTGGCTACAAGTCTTTCTGTAATAACCTAATCCTAAATTATTATTTAATTATTAAATTATTCTAGTAAAAGATAATTTTACCCCGATAATATTTTAATGGGTTTAAAAGTTGACTTTTGTTCAAGAAAGAATTTGGGAATTTTAGTTGTACCATTTGCGTAGAGCACATCGAGTTGAGTCCATAGACATGTCGTAGGCTCAATCAGAGTTGTAACGAAGAAGTTATGATCTACGAAAGCCAGTAGCATAAACGTAAATATTTTGAAGATCAATTTATAAAAACCTTGAATTCCTCTCTCTCTCTCTCTCTCTCTCTCTCTCTCTCTCTCTCATCTCTCTCTCTCTCTCTCTCTCTCTCCTCTCTCCTCCCTCATCCTCTCTCTCTCTCTCTCTCATCTCTCTCCTCTCTCTCCTCTCCTCTCTCAGTCTCTCTCATCTCTCTCTCTCTCTCTCTCTCTCTCGTGCACAAAACACCCTCTTGTTGTCACATTCATCCAGTGGCTTTTGGGGCCACCACCATCGCATCTAGCTACCATTTTGGTTGGCACCAGTCCAAAAGAAAACCATCATAATCTCCTCTCTCCATCCCGACCCATAGCCGGCCCAGTCGCCAGTCACCGCCTGTGAAAATTGTGAAAATCGACCGGTTTTACCCATAACTTCCCAAAGTTCGTTCGGGCGACTCCGACTACCAATTTCTTCGATCTATGTATGTTTTTTTATTTTCTCAATGTGTTCTAGCTGATGGTTGGGTTGATTAGGATCAATTCTGCATTTTGAAACTCAAACTATCGCTTAAAAGTTTCGGCCGACTTTGGCTCGTGTTTCCGACATGTTCCGGTCCACTTTTTTGGGCCATGGTCTAAGAACAAAGTTGCTCCACTCATTGTTCTGATCGTGTAGGTATAGGTCTTGACCGGCGGTTTGGAGATTTTTGGCCATGGTCTAAGAACAAAAGTTGCTCCACCCACGCGCTTTCGGAGTGTGTGGCGGCTCGTGGGCCACTTTGTAACTAGTCTTTGAGTCCTAAAATGATCTCCATGTCGTCCCAAGCACGAAAATATGCTCATATTTGAATTTAGTTATCGTTTGACTGTCGATCGAATATCGCATATTAGACATTATCCGGGTTCGATATGTTCGGACTGTTGATCGACTCCGTTTTCATATATGTTGGTCTAGGCATCTCCAAGATTGTGGTAGGAATTCGTGGACTATGAACCAGAGTCCCGGATGCTCCGATTCAATGACTTAAAGTTTGCGTTAAACGATAACCGTGCGATTGCGAGCAATTCGATCGTTCATTTCAAACCAAACTTGAAGGAAATGTATAGTAAACCTTGTTGAACCCGTAGGAATTCTCAGATCAGAAATCGGAGGTGGTGGGCCCCTAGGGCCCGGTTGACCAAGTTTGGGTAGTTTGACCCCTCGGTTGACCGTGAGTCTTCTGAGGCAGTTCCACCCTTCAAGGAGTACCAAAACGACCTCATAAACAAGTCTTGACTGTTATTTGAGTTATTTTGATTTTGTTGAAATTATGAGATTTTTTTATAGTATCTTATGGAATTCTTGGATATTATTTTGATAAGTGAAGTTATGGAATGGATGAGCATGAATACTTGATTAGTGGGTTGTGAAGGTGAGCCGTGGGTCTCGGCTATATTTATTTGGGAATTAGTGGACATTTGTTTTTAAGTGTACTTCGCTCTTTTAATATGGAATTTCTTGCATAAGTGAGTATTAATTAAAAATTGATTTAATTTGAGTTGATAAGGATATGGGATCACTAAGGGTTAATATTTTTATATTATTTATTATTATTAAAGTATATGACTTAGTGATATTGGATTATTTAATGTAGTTGAGAACTGATTTTTTGCGAAAGTTGATAAAGATTTGGAAAATAAATTTGTGGAATAAGGGAAAGTTTATGCTCAGTTTCGGAATATGGTTTTCAACCCACCACTAGAGTACCCCCCCTAGTTGCCTTTGAAACAGTTTTGTCATTTATGACAATGCCCCACGAGTTTCAGGCATGCCTGAACCGTGTAGTGTGAGGATATGCATTCTCGGGCTGACGACATGTCCCCCAAGTTCTGGCGAGGATATGCCGTTCTCAAGTTGACTACGTGTCCCCCGAGTTCTGCAAGGAATGCAGCTCTGGTTGACTTGTGTTTCGAGGCTTGCGAGGATGTGTCACTTATGTGACACTTGGAATTGACATAATATTATTGGAATTGACAGATAATGAATAGAGGTATGCCTAGGTGGAGAGCATTTGAGTTTTGAGATGTTTTAAACTGAAATTGATGATTTTATTTGGGTACTTATTGGTGCAAGATTTAATATGTTTTCTAACTTATGAGACAATGATTGAGAGTTTTCTAAGTTTTAAGGATTTTATATAATTCACAATTATTTTCTTAAGTGATGAATTTGTTTTAGCATGTGAAAGAGGGAAACATATTTTAGTTAAATTGTTGATATTGACATTAAGTTTTCACATGGTCAATGCCATTTTAATAATTGTTAATCGTTTTCCTACTTAAAAGTAATAAGTTAATTATATATATATATATATAGTTTATGCACATGTAAGAGGAGTGGAAGATTGTTTTGAAATCAATAGCCCTTGCTTGAGTTCATCAGCGGATTGATTTGATTACTTATGAAGGTTTCTCGATTTTATGTTGAATAAATTACCTATGTTTACTTATATTTATGTAAAAAAAATTACGTATGGCTTGATCCCTTAATAAGGGTACGTAGGCAACCTACAATTACTAAGTGCAGCCCCAAGATCAGCGTTGAAAAATTTGTTCAGTTAAGTTATATTGGAAATTGATAACGTATTCATGTTGTTCTAAGATTTGTAACCAGATTCAGATGGCAGAATAATTTATTTGGTATAAAGAGTTCTGAAACTATTTAAAGTTATTTTTCTAATGCATGCTGAGCGATTGGCATTTGAATTTCAATTTTAACTATATATTTTTTTACAGGTGGAAAATTTATTGGGAAATATCCATTTTCAGGGGAAACTCTGCTGTTTTTTGGCAGAAGTTAAACCCTTTAGTGTGTTTTTTCATTTTGCGGTTCAGGGCAAGAGGGTATTTTGGACATTTAGGCCCGACACCTACCAGTGTAGGACACGTATGAGGTTCGACACATATTCCAAAGTGGAATTTGGGTCAGGTCTTGTCACTTGCTTTATATCTGTCTATTGTATCATCAACTTTGTGTTTAACTGTGTACACCCATTGACATCCAACAAGTTTCTTTCCTTTAGGCTGCGCCTTAGGTTGTGGAACTATCTCTCATGTTTCATTCTTTTGTAAGGCCTCCATATTCACATTCATTTTCTTCCACCCAATTTGGGTCTTGCAAAGCTTCTTCCAATCGATTAGGAATTTTAATTCCTTCCATCTGACTGAGAAATGTTTTAGCTTGAGGAGACAATCTGTGTGTGTAGACATAATCAGTAATGGCATATTTCACCTTGTCTTCTAGTGAGAATCTGTCTGGTGGTATTCCCTCTTTGCTCGTGTAGGTAATTTTTTCACCATTTCAACAATATTTTGAGAAGCACTAAGATCCGAAGGACTTACCTCAGGGATATTCAATAGAGCATGAGCAGGTATTTTCAAAATAGGGAGTCGCTACTATCCAGTTCAGAATCGTTGTTGTCCTGTTCGGCTCTGCTAGACTAGTTAGCAGCTGCTTGGCCCGGCTCGACTAAGCTAAGCGACTATGGTTCTAGCGCACTATATTGTGCTCTTTTTTTCCCCCGTATTTCTATCTCAAACCAATTATGTGCGTCCTTTACTGTATTCTCCCAGTGAAGGACATTATTGGACACGTCTAATAGAAAAAGAAAAAAAACATCTTGTTCTCCACAAACGTAATATCCATGGTAACATAAAAGCGGCAACTGAAGGGATGGTAACACTAGTAAATCTTTTGTTGATGTGCAAAACCCAAAAAGACACATCAGAGGGCACATGGATCTAACTTGGTCCAATGAGATTTATTGAGATGGACATACACCACATAATAAAAAATGCACTGAGTGAGATTACGATGAGAACAAACAGGAACATGAGCAACCAATGTCTGGAGTACTGTTTTGAAACCCAAAACACGTGAAGGCACACGATTAAGAAGGTAGATAGTATATTGAATAACTACGGTGCAAAGGGTTTGGGGAACACGCCCCAATAAGGAAAGCTTAGGTAGTCTCAAGAATATTGCGATTTTTACGTTCAGCCACACCATTCGGTTATGGAATCTACCGACATGTAGTTTCATAGAGAGTGGCCTTTGTCAGTGAAGAAGTCTGCGATTGTGTGGTTAACAAATTGCCCTCTATTATCTGAACACTTTAATCGAACAAGAATATTAAGTTTGAATCATCTTGTAAAAATTCTTGAATAAAGAACCAAATTCACTTTTATGCTTCATAACATAAAGCCAAGTTAACCGAGTACAATCATCAATGAAGAGCACAAACCACCGACACCAAAGACAGTAGTAATCGGAGATAGACCCCAAACATCTGAATAGATTAACCAAAAGGAGATGTGCTTTTATTCAACTAGGTGGATAAAAAGTTCTGTGACTTTTGTAAGAATACAAGTCTCACACTGAAAATCAGAAATTTGTACTCCACTAAATAGAGATGGAATCAAGACTGCAAATAACCAAAGGAAACATGACCCAACCGCCAATGCCATAATCTTATACTTCTCACTGACAAAACCCCCGAACTTGATGAACATGACCTGGTGCAATGTCATCCACATAGGTACCATGCCAATATCTCTCTTGTATGAACATCCTGAAGCAAACAAAAGGAAGAGAACATGAGCATGCAAACAATCTAACTATTCGGTAACTTGTTCCACATATAATAATTATGGGCCAAAGTAGAAACAAGCAAAGTTTTATGTAAAGAAAGGGTGGGAGTAAGAGTGATGGAACCAGCCTCAGTGACGAGTTAGATTTGCTATTGGCAGTAATCACCTTTTTTAGAAGGAGCAGTCATAGAATGAAAAAAAAAAAACTTTATCATAGGTCATATGATCAGTAGCACCCGAATCGATAATCCACTTGTATCTCGTTCGTTGGAAAGCACTAAAACTATTCCTTCATCACCTTCGAGTCAGCAGACTCTGGAAGGGATAATTGAGAAAGAACAGTAAAAGAATCATCAATTGAATGAGTTGCCGTGGGCGAGGTTAGACACCCGAGGTAGCAGCTACACCTCTTCTGTCAGCGATAGCAGCTACAACGCTTCTGCCATTCTTTTTATTTGCCTGCGCCGCTCTCGTTGCTTCTAGCATTCAAGGAACCACTTTGGAAACCCATTCTTGTGAAAACACGTGGCATATGTATGACAGTTCCCACTACAAAAAGTGCAATGCATGGTTTCTTTTTCCTCAGGGTTGGATGGGAAAAATAAAAACTAGCAGTAGGGGCTTTGGAAACCATTACAGCAGAGGATTCAATCTTTCCATCCTTCTTGACCATCGCCTCCCAGCATTGGGCCTTTTTACGAATAAAGTGTTGTATTATTAATTGACACAAATAAATGTGCAAACAACTAATTAAAAATACCTGCAAGTGTACGAATCTATTGAGGTATAGATTATGTAAGTACATGGTCGATCCCACGAAAAACTGTCGGCTTCCTATAAGTTCTAATTTGAGTACGTAAGAACACTTATTTAACACACTACAAATGCACAAATACAAAATGGAAACTATAAACATGAGAGAGAACGGTAAAATAAAGGAACACGACAAGAAAACCACAGATAAACACACAAAATCACGTTTCGACCTCTGTCCAGTGTTTGGCGTATAACTTTCTAACCATTTATCCATATTTAATATACTTTATCGTAGGCCTGGGCACGTTCGGGTCGGGTCAAAAATTTGGCCGACCCGCGAGTCAAACTGATAGAGAGCTCGGTTCTCAGGTCGGGTCGGGTCTAGAGTGAAAGCCCGAAATTGGGCCGAACTAGAAATGGGCCTCGATTCTCGGGTCGGTTCTGAGTTCTGATCGGTTTGGGCTTGAGCCCATTTTTAACATTTTCAAAAGCCCAAATTTTATTTAATTCGCCAAATAAAAGCCCAAATCATTTTTTTTTAGTCAAAACAAAGCCCAATCAGATTTACTTTCATTCAGCCAAAACACATTTTTTGTTGTCAAATTGCCAAAACCTATTAAATTCTTATGAACAAGCCCAAAACACTTTTTACTTATCTTTCAAAACCTGAAATTATGTAATTCAACCTATAAAAATCCATCATTCCAATCTAAATTTCTAAACTAAATGAATCTCACATTCACACATTTAACCAACCAACCAAGGAAAGGAAATATAATCTCTTACAAACCATTACAAAAAATAATACACAAACCAAATTAAACTTATGAAATTAAAGATTACAACTCATCACAAAAATACACATGAAGATAATATCCTTGCAAAAAATCTGCTGCATCCATTCTTCCAAAAGCCTTAACAAAACAACCTACACAACACTTACAAGAATTAACACAAACTAAAACATATATTATCCAAAAACCAGATTTAAACAGAGTTTCCCATCCATCAACAGACTACAACATATATATTATCCAAAAACCAGATTTAAATAGAGTTTCCTATTTAAACAGAGTTTCCTATCCATCAACAGACTACAACATATATATTATCCAAAAACCAGATTTAAACAGAGTTTCCTATCCATCAACAGACTACAACATATATATTATCCAAAAAACTGATTTAAAAAGATACAAAACAGATTTAAATCACACACTGTCAATGAAAACAAATACAAAACAGATTCAAAACATATTCAAAACAGATCCAAAAAACTTATTTACCTCCATTTAAGCAAAAGCTTTTCGAAACTTTCAAAGCTCAGCAGCAGAGATGCTAAACAACTGTGAATGAAAACAAAAATAGGGTTAGGTTCTAAACAAGCTTCATTCCTTTCATAAATTCAAACCAAATACCCTAAAATCCTAAAATTAAAACCAAAATTTGAACTGAACCCCAAAATTTCATAACAGACTCCAATTAGCAAAGATCATCTTTGAACAGAAACAAAAAGAAAAAACAGAAACTAACGTTACTAACCAATCAAAACAGACCTAGCATGTATGTAGCATAACCTATTTAACAAAAAGAAACATAAACATAATTAATACAGTAGCATCATGTGCAGCAGCAGAAACAAAACCTAGTACTTTGACAAAACCTAATTTCATAAAACAAAATTAATTTAGCAAAACAGAACCAAATAATCACAACAGTATAATTTAACAGAATAACCTAATTGGTAGCAGCCCTAATTAGAATAATTTAACAGAAGAACCTAAATGCTAGCAGCCCTAATTTATATAATGAAACTAACAAATCATAATTTCTTTGTCAATTTCAATTTTCAAATAATCATCACAACATAGCATAAACTAATTGGTGGCAGCCCTAATTTGACAACCCTAAAACCTTAACAGAAAAATATATCATCACATCAACCTCAACCACCAAATCGACAGCCTAATTTAAAAGAAAATAAACCATAAATTTAATTTAGAATAAAACCTAAATTCAAAGGAAGATGATGCTCTCACCTTTGACTGATTTGAGAGAGAAACCCACAGAAGAAATCGGAGGAGAGGAATAGATGGTGATCACAAACTGAGAAACATAGAAAAATCGTGATAAGAAGAGAGTTAGCGGAGCAAAACAAAAACTGGGAAAAAATTTAACATATAAGAAAAGAGAAGCTGACCTGTCGCTGCGTGCAGGGCTGATCGACTGAGAGTCTGAGAGTCTGAGAGTGAGAGGATCGTGAGAGAGTCTGAGACTGAGAGAGGCGCGGTGGCTGATCGACTGAGAGTCTGAGAGTGAGAGGATCGTGAGAGAGAGAGAGACTGAGAGAGTAGTGGTGCTGGTGCTATGCGAGGATTGAAGATCTAAGGAGGCGGGTTGAGAGAGAGAGAGGTGAGGCGCCGCTTAGTGTTAGGTCAAAACGAAAAGAAAAATTAGAACGAAGAGAAGACTGAGTGAGATTCGTGAGAGAGAGAGAGAGAGAGAGAGAGAGAGAGAGAGAGAGACTGAGAGTAGCGTGTGTGTGAGGGTTACAGCAAAAAAAAAATTGCGTAAGGGATCTGGTGCAAGCACTCTCACACTTCCTCTTTTTTGGCCAATCACATGAGGCCACGTGTAAATATATATATATTTAAATATTAACCGGTTCGGTTCAGGTCCACCGGTTCTGAAAAAAGAGAACTGAGAGCCGAACCGTTGACCTTCGGTTCGGTTCAGGTCCAGGTTTGACTTTTTCGGTTTGGTCAAAAAACACTCTTTTTCGGTTCGATTTCGGTTGGTTCAGTCGGTTTGATCGGTTTATCGGTTTTTATGCCCACCCCTATTATACGGTTGGATTCAGCACAGAAAAACAAAGAAGTCATCAAGGACCAAATTCCAAAAACAGTGAAAAATAAAAAGCGACCAGTCGTTCAAACTGGCGACCGGTCGTTTTTAGGCAGATTCGTTTCTGTTTTTCCAGTTTCGACCTTTGTCCAGTTGTTGACCTATAACTTTCCAACCGTTTGTCCAAATTTCAAGTTCTTTATATGGTTGGATTCAGCACAGAAAATGAACACAGAGTGAACCAAAAGTCAAAAACAATTACATAAACATACAAAATTCAGCTAAGAAGACACACAACGTTTCAAACACACACATTGGGGGGGGGGGGGGGGGGGGGGGGGGGGGGGGGGGGGGGGGGGGGGGGGGGGCGTGTTGATTTGGTTTAAGTGACCTATTTCTAATGCTTAACAAGATAGCAGAGATTAAAATCAAAATGTGAAATTAATATGTAACAAACACTAGGGTTTCGGAATCCACCCTAAACAATTCTACCCATGTTCATGGACACTCAAGTGATGAACTCTAAATGTGTAGATGAAGATATTCGCAATCAAGATATTCTCTCTAATATAAGTAGAGTGCGGGGCTAGTGTTACAATATTTGTGCCTTCCCTATAACCAAATCTAGGTATGCTTAGTACTTTGATTCAATTACAAGAAAAACTCATTAAGTTCAAAGAGAATATGAACATCACAAGAACCCTAATAGTATGATGTTTACATTAGGCATTCAAGAAACCAATTCACATGGATGATTCTTACTTCATCCATTTATTGCTTAGGAAAAAAAAGATACATAATCCCAACAACCTCAAGAATCATGCTTTCAAAGGTGATCAATCAAAAAAAACATACATCAATGATAGATTATTTTAGTGAATGGAAATTCACCAATAATATCTAGAAATTCATACACTCAAGCATCAAAACAATAAGGTATTCATGTTTAGGGCTTCAACATAAGCCCCAGCTGTGGAGTTGTTGCATTCCTAAAAGGACACAAATTAATGTGCAAACAACCAATTAAAATACTCGCAAGTGCACGAATCTAAAGAAGTATAGATTATGTAAGTACGGGGTCGATCCCACGAAGAACTTGTCGGCTTCCTATAAATTCTAATTTGAGTACGTAAAGAACACTTAATTGACACACCACAAATGCACAAATGCAAAATGGAAACTAAAAATGAGTAAAGAAGTGTAAAAGAAATGAAACAACACAAGAAAACTGAATAAAAACACAAACAGCATTTTCTATCGCCATTTTATCACCACTTTATCACCTGTAAATAGTGCCCATGAACAGTGTAGAGCGACCGGTCGTGAGGTAAAAGCGACCGGTCGTTAAGAAACAGATTCAAAACTCCAAAAATGTGTGATGAGCGACAGGTCGTTAAGTAAAAGCGACCGGTCGTTTTTTACACAGAATCGAAATTCTGTTTTTTCAGTTTTGACCTCTGTCCAGTTTTTGACCTATAACTTTCCAACCGTTTATCCAAAATTCAAGTTCTTTATACGGTTGAATTTAGCACAGAAAATGCAAGAGCACAGCGCGGACCAAAAGTCCAAAACAATTACGGAAACAAACAAAATCCAATGACAAAGACACAAAACGTGTCAAACACGCAACTCACACACACATTTTGGGGGGGGGGGGGGGGGTTTGATTTGTTTTAAGTGACCTATTTCTATTGCATGAATGTAAATGGACTTTGAATTTAAATGAGAATGGCAGAGATGAGTTATCAAAATGTGAAAATAAAATGTAACAAACACTAGGGTTTCGGAATCCACCCTAAACAATTCTACCCAAGTTCATGAATACTCAAGTGATGAACTCTAAACGTGTTGATGAAGATGTTCGCAATCAAGACCAGTACGAGTGGCTCAACGCATTGATTCTCTTTAATACGTAAAGTGCAGTACGAGTGCTACAATACTTGTGCCTTCCCTATAATCGAATCTAGGTGTGCTTAGTACTTTGATTCAATTACAAGAAAAACCCATTAAGTTCAAAGAGAATATGAAAATCACAAGAATCCTAATAGCATGGTGTTTACATTAGGTATTCAAGAAACCAATTCACATGGATGGTTCTTACTCCATCCATTTGTTGCTTAGGAAAATATGAAGATACACACAATCCCAACAACCTCAAGAAGCATGCTTTCAAAGGTGATCAATCAAAGAAGAACATACATCAAGGATAGATTATTTTAGTGAATAGGAATTCATCAACAATATCTAGAAATTCATACACTCAAGCATCAAAACAATAAGGTTTTCATGTTTAGGGCTTTAACCTAAGCCCTAGCTATGGAGTTTAGTTGCTCATACTTATTTCAAATACAAACTCCAAACAAAATTAGAAAGAAGTTACAGATTTTGTGAACATGGGAGCTCAAGGTCTTCAATGGTGGAAATCTCTTCCACTCTTTGCTTTGTTGCCCTTGTCTTCCTCCTTGAGCTCCCTAGCTCCAAGCTTCATCTCCAGCTCCAAAATCTCTCCCAAGTTGTAGAATAGAAGCATGGAATCAATACCCACGTTCAAAAGCCTCTCCAAAATCTGATTGCCATTCCCTTTGCTTCCCTCTCCTCTCTCCTTCCAGCTTTTACTTTTAGTATTGTATTGCCAAAGTCTTCACCCATTGTCTTCTTGTCCCCTTGAAAATGATGAAGCCTTGTCTTCACAAATATGCCAATGGCTTCAGAAAATATCTTATTTATTAAGTTAATTTCTTGTTACCAAGTGTTATGGTAACAAGAAGAATCAAGATGACACAATGGAGGTAAAAGCTGGTCAATTCCGGATTTCCAGAGCTGTGGTAACATTTGGATTGGTTGGATAGGCAATACTTGTCCAATGAGCTCAAATTTGGATATGTTGTAGTTAACATCCATTGGAACAAGTTTCATGAAGATCTTCACCTCATCCGAGCACCAGAGCATGTTGATCCCGGCCAAGAAGTTGACCTACGAAAATGAACAAAAACAGAATTTATAACCAATAATGCACTTTTAGCTCATTTTCATTCTAACCAAGGTAAAACTAAGAAAACACAAAAAGGAAGTAAAAAGCTATAAAATGTCAAGAACTAACTCAAAATAATGGTGAATAACATGAAAAATCATGTGTAAAAATGAACCGAACAAACTTCCCAAACTTATCTTTTGCTAGTCCTCGAGCAAAACAGAAACTAAAACAAGACTCGAAACAAACTTTCCGAACACTTTCCAAAGAGAGAGCGACTCATGCAAACGACTCAAAAGTTTTCACAAGAAAAACTCAGTTTAGACATTAGTCACAAGGCGGCAAAGTTCAGAACACAACATGCTCAAGTGTAGTGTGATGGCCAAATGGAACTCATTCTCCAATTTCAGTTTTCACACAACTTCAAAAATCATACCAAGCACAAATGTAACTTCAAATCTCACCAAAGTTGTCCTCTCACAAATGAATCACTCGGAAGAGGGTTACAATGCAACACTCAATAGTAATGAGAATAGAGTTAAACCATAAGGGACTTAACTCAAATTAGCAAGATGAAAAACATGCATGAAATGATCTCAAGAAGGATGCCAAACACTTAAAAGAAGAAGAATGTGTGCAATTCAACCACATGACATTTAGGATCAATTTAGGTCTTTATTATAGGTTGTAATGGGGCTAAGGGTGTAAGGTGAGTAAGAAATGAAGGATATGGATACAACAAAGTCCAAGGAACTCACAATGTAAGAGCATATAATCGTTGACTAAAAGACTTTGAAACATCACGCTTGAGAATTTCATCTTTTTTTTTTGTGATCAAATAGACCACAAAGCCTTATACCTCCACTATTAATTCACACTCCTTTCTTTTTTAGGCAACCAAGAAACATGGAATTGAATTTGAAACATTGCCACAACCACAACTTTTCTCTTTTCTTTCACCCTTTGAGTGAAGTACTCTTTTTTTTTTTTTTTTTTTTTTTTTTAAATGTAATAACCCTTCCCAAACTTAGCATGAAAAACACATCTAAATTAAAGCTCATGAGTTCCTTAGAAAGGTAAATTCTTGTTTTTCAGGCTAAGGCTAGAAGTAATAATTGGTTACTTGAAAGAAAAGGCTTACATATAGGCTCAAGGTGGTTAACAATGGAAAATCATGCTTAAGCATGCATAGGGTTAGCTTGAAAGGCACAAACGGTCCAAAGAGGGCCTTAATATCATTTCTCAAATGTCATGTAATCAAATTGCACAAATGAATGTCTTTTAAGTGTCAACCAAGTCAATGAATAATGAGATCAAACAACAACTCGGATGACAAGAAAAAAGAATATGTATAACACTCATGAATTGAAGCACAAGGCTCAAAGCTCACATTATATGGTTATACAAGTCTAATTCATGCTTGATACAATTCTTTGGATCATGCAAGTCCCTCAACTGGAGAATTATGAAACAAATGGCAAGTGCATAGAGGGTTTCAAACATATCATGCTAGAACAATGCCATTTAGTGAATAACAAATTTTTTTTTTTTAGCATTTTCAATCAAGTCATGTAAACATTCATCACAATCTCATCATATATGTCCGGAAAGTGACTTGAAAACAACAAGACTCAAAACAGAAAAGAAAACAAAACAAAAAAAGCAAGAATTTAAGCGAAACGAAAAAGACTTGCTATCCCTTCCCAAACTTAGAAATAAACATTGTCCTCAATGTTAAAGAATTAGGCATCAACAATGTTATAACAAGAAATAAAGGGATAAAGCAAGTAAAAAAACAAACAAAAGAAAAACAAAACTACAACACGTTGCAAAACAAAACAAAACGAAACCAAAACAAAAAAAAACAGTAAGCCCTAACAACAGTCTCAGACATGCAGAAATCCAACCCAATGAAACGCACAAACCAAAAGAAAGCCCAACCCAAACGAAAGCCCAAAAGCGAAGAAGTAATAAAACAAAGAAACCAAGTCAGAAGCACAAAGAGCGAGAACTCAGAAAAATAGAAAAAAGTGGGCCCTGATGTCTCGGCTCTGTGAGTCACGGGCAACAAGCGAGGGACGTGTCTCGTGCAGAGGCCCCTCTCACATTCCCAAGCCAGAATTATTGGCTTCATAGGAAAGTGTGACGACTTTTGTTTCTTGAAAGCGCTGAAAGGCGGAAATGCAATTAAAGGGGTTGGGGGACAGGTGAGGCGACAGAGGGGGATAGGCCGCAAGGGCCGCGCCAAACCAGAAGCGCAGTGGCTAGGGTTACGTAGAAACTAACTCTATAAAAAGAAGAGAAAGAGTTGGGGAAAAACACAAAACTCAGAAACACACCAAAGAGAAAAGAAAGTGAGAAATCAAAGTAAGAAAACAAATGGCCTCTTCCTACCCATTCTCGTTGGATCTCAACCTAGCTCCACCGACTCAGACTCGGGGCCAAGCAGTGGCACCAGTGTGGATGCCCTACTACTGCCTCTGCACGGGGGCACGTGACAGTGAATGACTCAATACTGCTGGACAACGATGTTGCCCTTGGAGTTGCTAGAAATCTAGTGACTCCCAAGGATATACGGGTGCTGGGAGCAAGGGATGACAACCGGTCGTGAGCGATGGTCTGGCACTAAGCGTGCAAAGCACGGCAACAGTCGCAAGTATGGGTCATCGCCTAATTGCGAAGTCCCATGAGGTGGAGGTGCTAAGAGGTCAGTTGGCGGCAGAGCGAAGTATGGTTGAAGAGTGCCAGAGTATTATTAAAAGTTTAAAAAGGGAAAGGGCAAGGATAGTGGAGGTGAATCGACACCAGCTGGAAGCGTTGCGGGAAGAGAACAAAAATCTCTCAAAGATGGTAAGTGTTTACGCTCAGGACATGAGAAAGCAGCTGGAGGACCTAGACCGACCAGGTAACGCAAGAAACAGATCGCGAGAGCGGTTACGCTCAAGCTAAGAGTGGCTCTCTTTGGGAGCTCGAGTGATAAGCCCCAAGAGGCTGTGCTGAATCCCCGGAAGAGGATAGCCATAGGGCCAACTCAAGGTCCTATGGTCGAGACACCGAGCACTGTGAAAAAGTGAATCTAGATGTATTATTGGTGTGCCTGTTGGCTTTGCCCTTTCCGGTATTTTTTTTTCATAAATAAAGAAAAGAAAGTTGCAAAAGAGGAGACAAAAACAAAGTAAACACACTTCCCAACTTAAATAAAACAAGAACGACAAACGAAAAGAAAACACACTTCCAACTTAAAGTAAAACAAAGAAGACAGACGAACGGGAAGACAAAAACACAAGCACCAGAAAATAGGGAGGGGAAAAAGTAAAGGTGAAAGTAGAAATGCTTTCCCCTTTAACTGGACGCGTCCGCAAAAATGCTCAGCGAAATGCAAAGTGGTGTCGGCTCCCTTAGGAGCATATGTCTATTTAAAAACCATTTCTCGGTTGAATGGAGAAGGTAACCCCTGCATTTCTTCCTGCAAACTCAGAAAAAATACCATCAGAATAGTCCAGACATAAAAAAATATCAATGGCATCCTCAGCTACGCCCATTGATGACCTGAACCTTGAGTTGTCGCTTGCACACCAAATGCAGATATAAGGGCTCCTCCAAACCCTGTCTTCCCAAACTCCTCATACCATCATGGCTCGGCCTCAAACTTCTCGGAGGAGGTGCGGTGTAGGGCAGTACTGCCGGAAGGCATGACTGTCAGCAGACTTACAGTGGCGGATCATCTGCATGTGGCGGCAGAGGTCTGACTCGATGGCAGTGGACGAGTCCCACAATCTAAACAGTGCTCAATGCGGTCTCGGCTACCATTTGGGCATGCGCCTACTAGCAAGAACAGAGAGTGCGGAGCACTGAGCGAGGAGGTGGCTGCTCTGAAAGCTCAGGTGGCGGACCTGCATAAGCGGCTCTACATTGCCAACCAGCATGTAGAGATGCTGCAAAAGAGGAATGAAGATCATGTAGAGCTGTTGCAGGTTCTACAAGCAAGAGGCAGATAGAGGCAATTAGCAGAAGCCTCGGGTGGCGCAGAATGCAACAATGAACATGTGAATTAGGAATTTTATGTATGCATTTTCAAGTTGATATATGTAATCACATGTTATGAAATGAATAAGCATTCACGTCCAATTCCTGATTGTGTCAATCATGAAGCAATCTACTTCCAAAACTTAACAACAAAATAAAAACACAAACAAGTAAAGGAAAAGCAAAAGAGTAAGAAAAACAAAGAGAAACACAAGAAATTCGAAATTACCTTGGTGGAGATTTGTAACTCTAACTTAAAAATAAATAAAATAAAATAAAATAAAAGAAAGTTTGAGTCTAGAGAAACTCCACTTTGAAGCGATTTGATGACATTAAACTCTTCTCTTCACCTTGGTTGCGTCCCAAGAGCGCTAAGTTTAAAGTCTTTTGCCGGACTTCCACATACTGTGGTCAGCTTGGGAGGTGTTGGCTCAATCGCCTCCTTGTGCCGAACAATGACATTTCTTCAAGTCCCGTTGCCATCTAATCAACCCCTTTTGTATTCTTTTCTTTTATGCGCATGAGTAGATTTCAAAACCAATTTAAGCGCTTTTCAATACGTGGATTAGATGGAGGAGGCACATATTTAGGATCGAGTGGCCTTCTCACTTGAGTAGAAGGAATGACACTGAACATATGATTGGTGCTTGGAACATGGATGTTCAGCTTATCTTCCTTTAGTACTTCAAAAAGAATAAGGCATTAGATTAATTGAAGCACCTAAATAAATTAAAGCTTTCTCAAACAATTTATCACCAATGACACATGGAATTGTGAAACTTCCTGGATCTTGTAAATTGGGAGGAAGCTTCCTTTGCAAAACAGCAGAAACCTCTTCCGTTAATGCAGCAGTTTCGTATTCCTTGAGCTTGTATGCATCCAATAGAGGAATGTTGACTTGCACATTCTTGAAAGTTTCCAATATGTCCTTGGCATGTTGATTTTTCCTAGAACTCATCAACCTGTAAGGAAAAGGAGCATGTAAGATATCTTCATCAGTAGGTTCATGACATACCTTTTCCTTTCTTGCCCTTCTTGCAATTTCATGCTTTGGGATCCATTCGGATGGAGAAGCTGCTTGTTTATCTTTTTCCTTGATGATTTCATCCTTTTCCTTAGGCCTAATCACTTGCTCAACCTGTATCTCATCATCAATTTTAATTAGACTTTCAGAATTATCAACCCACCAATTACCTTACCGGTTCTCAAGATAATTGCTTGAACATGCTCATGCCCGGTTGGTATCACGGTTTGGCTAGGCATCATCCCGAATTCCCTTTGACTCAAAGCTGTGGCAATTTGCCCCACATGATTTTCTAGATTGGCTATGGCATTATCTCTCTTCTGCATGTGGGCGTCATTCCTTTGCATGTAGCTTTTTGTCTCATTGATGAAACTATCTGTGGTTCTAGCCATTGAAACAACAAGTTCTTCCAAAGTTGGTCCTTGAGGTTGTTGGTGAGATTGGCTAAGTGGTGGTGGATTATAATGTTGGGGTTGACCATAAGGTGGACAAGTATTATGTTGGCCTTGATATGGTTGATATGGCCCCTGTTGAAAATTTGGATTGTCGCTCCACCAGAAGTTCGAATGATTTCTCCACTCCGGATTGTATGTTTGTTGGAAATATTCATTCATAGTCAACTCATTCTGAAATGAGCCAAATGCATTTGCTTCCTCCATCCCAAATTTATTGGAGTATTCTTGCATAGTAAGTTCCACAATTTCAGTTGCGGCTGCCATTGGTGATGGTGGAGGTGACTCCTCGGATGTTCCTATAAGAAAAAGAACAAAAAACAAATCAAGATAAAATGAAACAACAATCAATAAACAAAAATAAAAAACTAAGTACTCTAAACATACTCAAACAAAACAGATAAGCAGCCGTGCCAGTTCCCCGGCAACGGCGCCAAAAATTGTTGCATTCCTAAAAGGACACAAATTAATGTGCAAACAACCAATTAAAAATACCCGCAAGTGCACGAATCTAAAGAAGTATAGATTATGTAAGTACGGGGTCGATCCCACGAAGAACTTGTCGGCTTCCTATAAATTCTAATTTGAGTACATAAAGAACACTTAATTGACACACCACAAATGCACAAATGCAAAATGGAAACTAAAAATGAGTAAAGAAGTGTAAAAGAAATGAAACAACACAAGAAAACTAAATAAAAACACAAACAGCATTTTCTATCGCCATTTTATCACCACTTTATCACCTGTGAATAGTGCCCGTGAACAGTGTAGAGCGACCGGTCGTGAGGTAAAAGCGACCAGTCGTTTAGAAATAGATTCAAAACTCCAAAAATGTGCGATGAGCAACCGGTCGTTAGGTAAAAGCGACCGGTCGTTTTTTTCACATAATCGAAATTCTGTTTTTTCAGTTTTGACCTCTGTCCAGTTTTTGACCTATAACTTTCCAACCGTTTATCCAAAATTCAAGTTATTTATACGGTTGGATTCAGCACAGAAAATGCAAGAGCATAACGCAGACCAAAAGTCCAAAACAATTATGGAAACAAACAAAATCCAGTGACAAAGACACAAAACATGTCAAACACGCAACTCACACACACATTTGGGGGGGGGGGTTTGATTTGTTTTAAGTGACCTATTTCTATTGCATGAATGTAAATGGACTTTGAATTTAAATGAGAATGGCAGAGATGAGTTATCAAAATGTGAAAGTAAAATGTAAAAACACTAGGGTTTCGGAATCCACCCTAAACAATTCTACCCAAGTTCATGAATACTCAAGTGATGAACTCTAAACGTGTTGATGAAGATGTTCGCAATCAAGACCAGTACGAGTGGCTCAAGACGCATTGATTCTCTTTAATATACGTAAAGTGCAGTACGAGTGCTACAATACTTGTGCCTTCCCTATAATCGAATCTAGGTGTGCTTAGTACTTTGATTCAATTACAAGAAAAACCCATTAAGTTCAAAGAGAATATGAACATCACAAGAATCCTAATAGCATGGTGTTTGCATTAGGTATTCAAGAAACCAATTCACATGGATGGTTCTTACTCCATCCATTTGTTGCTTAGGAAAATATGAAGATACACACAATCCCAACAACCTCAAGAAGCATGCTTTCAAAGGTGATCAATCAAAGAAGAACATACATCAAGGATAGATTATTTTAGTGAATAGGAATTCATCAACAATATCTAGAAATTCATACACTCAAGCATCAAAACATAAGGTTTTCATGTTTAGGGCTTCAACCTAAGCCCTAGCTATGGAGTTTAGTTGCTCATACTTATTTCAAATACAAACTCCAAACAAATTAGAAAGAAGTTACAGATTTTGTGAACATGGGAGCTCAAGGTCTTCAATGGTGGAAATCTCTTCCACTCTTTGCTTTGTTGCCCTTGTCTTCTTCCTTGAGCTCCCTAGATCCAAGCTTCATCTCCAGCTCCAAAATCTCTCCCAAGTTGTAGAATAGAAGCATGGAATCAATACCCACGTTCAAAAGCCTCTCCAAAATCTGATTGTCATTCCCTTTGCTTCCTCTCTCCTCCTTTCCAGCTTTTACTTTTAGTATTGTATTGCCAAAGTCTTCACCCATTGTCTTCTTGTCCCTTGCAAATGATGAAGCCTTGTCTTCACAAAGATGCCAATTGCTTCAGAAAATATCTTATTTATTAAGGTAATTTTGTTACCAAGTGTTATGGTAACAAGAAGAATCAAGATGACACAATGGAGGTAAAAGCTGGCCAATTCCGGATTTCCAGAGGCTGTAGTAACATGCTGGATTGGTTGGATAGGCAATACTTGTCCAATGGAGCTCAAATTTGGATTGTTGTAGTCAACATCCATTGGAACAAGTTTCATGAAGATCTTCATCCGAGCACCAGAGCATGTTGATCCCGGGCCAAGAAGTTGACCTACGAAAATGAACAAAAACAGAATTTATAACCAATAATGCACTTTTAGCTCATTTTCATTCTAACCAAGGTAAAACCTATAAAACACACAAAAGGAAGGTAAAAAGCTATAAAATGTCAAGAACTAACTCAAAATAATGGGTGAATAACATGAAAAATCATGTGTAAAAATGAACCGAACAGGAGTTTAGCTCCTTATACTTATTTCAAACAAAATTCAAATCAAAACTAGAAAGAGTTTACAAGTTTGTGTGAAAGTGGTGGAAGCTCAAGGTCTTCAATGGTGGAAATCTTCTTCACTTCTTGCTTGGTTGCCCTTATCTTCCTCCTCTAGCTATCAAAAACCTGCTCTCTCTCTCTCCAAAAAAATCTCTACAAAGTTGAATAATCTGATCCAAAGAATGGCTGATTCCCTTTGTTCTCTCCTCTTTCCACTCATTACTCCATTGGATCCTTCACTTCACCCAAAGTTCTTTGACTCTTCTCTCCACTTGTCTTCACTTTCATCATTTTTTTACTTTCAATATATTGAGAAAGATTTCATATTCTAAATGAAATATTGTTACCAAGTGGTGTGGTAACAAGTAGATAATTAAGGGTGACACTCAATAAAGGTAAATGTGGTCCAACCACAATTTCAAGGTTAGGATAAATGTTGGATCAATTGGATAGGCTATACTTGTTTAGTGGAGCTCAAATTCGGATATGTTATAGTCAACATCTATTGGAACAAGTTTCATGAAGATCTTTACCTCATCCGAGCATCAGAGCATGTTGATCCAAGGCCAAGAAGTTGACCTACGAAAATGAACAAAAACAGAATTATAACCAATAATGCATTTTAGCTTATTTTCATTCTAACTAAGTTAAGTCTATGAAAACACAAAAAGAAGTAAAAAAGCTAGAAAATGTCAAGAACTAACTCAAAATAATGGGTGAATAACATGATAAATCATGTGCAAAAATGAACCCAACAAAAAGCAACGACTCCTCCAATTTTGGCAATGGACTCAACCTCAACAAATATTAATTTATCAAACTCATCATCTAGACCTACAAGAAAATCATAAATACAATCTTTCTGTATCTCAGCCTGTTGAATCTTCACATCATCAGGGCACTTCATGTTGATTGGACGACGACGGTCTAGTTTCAAAAAACACTCTTAAGCTCAGAAAAGTAGGATGAAAATATCATGACCTCCTTGCGTAATACAGGTTGCTTTACACCATAATTCATAAATCTATGATTCATCAGAGGCGTCATAATATATTTGAGTTGCACTCTCCAGACATCTTTAGTTGTTGGTAGATCTAAGAACAATTATATAAATATGGTTCCAGGGTTTTACTAACAATCTTTAACAATGGAGTCTTCAATACACCACGGACCAAAGTCCGGAGAGTCTTTCTTCCACTTGAGCCACCTTCGCTATCAGATAACCTCTTTTGCCTTGCTGACACATGAAGCAACATCATCTTTCCATTCAACTGTATGGTGAATGGGTAACGGAGTATCATGCGAACTTATAACAATTGGTTGCATCATGTCAAGGTTTTGGGGTTTCTAAAGCACTGGATTTGCGGCGACGGTGGGGTGGGGTGTTCTAGGGTATCTTCGAAAACCATGGAGAGAAAACGTTTGGAGGGTAGGTTGTGCCAGCTAAGATCGACGAGTTGTTTTTTAGGGTCTTTTGTCGCACTAGTTTGTGACGACAAGATGTTGCCGCTATTTTGCGGTAGTTTTTTTTTTTTTTGTGCCATAAGCTGTAGAGGTTGCGATGGCGTAGTGTTTTGTATTTTGTTTGAGAGGCTGGGTTTAGCCGACTTTGATACCAACTCAACAGAAAGATTGAATAATTGTGAATGATATATATTTCTCAAGAGGGGATATTGATGGGTTTCCCTCCTTTGTGGAGGAGAAAAAGAAGGGAAACTAAATCGTAAAATAAAGAAAAAAATAGAAAGAGAAAAGGAGAAAGTGTCTCATATGTATGGCCACCAATTAGTT